>PVKA01033780.1:0-24060 GCA_004027165.1 Ctenomys sociabilis | reverse complement strand
AAGCCTGGTGAGTCGTGGAAATTCCCACTGGCTGGGAGAGCTTGGTGCGGGATTCAGGAAGCCAGGCCTGTCTCTCGGGCTGGGCGGCGTGGGCAGGATGGAGGAAGATGGTGGAGTCCGCTGTGCTGTCTCAGTTGGTCTCTGGGGCCGGGTGGGCGTGGGTGGGATTGAGCACAGTTGACATTTTAGCCTATTTATTTCCGGTGTTCTTCCTGTGTCTTTGGCTGTGGTAGTGTTTGATCCATATGCTCATTGCTGTTCTTCCTCACTGTATTTTCTGTTCAGTGCTAACATGAACAGTTCTTGAGGATAAGTTTTGGTTGGCTGTGATGGAACCCTAATATTCTTCTTGAACAAGGCTCCAGAGATGACCCACGATTCCAGCAGTAGGAGGACTCAGATATTTCTCCATTTGTCCTTTAACAATGTACTAATGACAACTTGCAGAAATCATATTTAATCCTCTGTATAGTACTGTTTCATAGAATGGAATTACTGTTTAACACTGTGAGGTCATTTAAATTTCTTGATGGGTATGTCCAAATTATTTTCTAGAGGGAATGAGCCAGTCCTTGTCCCCAGCAGTAGCCTGTGAGAGAATGCCTATTAACTGTATGGTTTTCTGTAGTCATTACTATGATTTGTTTAATGAGAATACTCTTAATTGTTTTTAAGGCTTCAATGTGAGGCTGAACCTTCCCTGCACATGTAACCATTTTTGTGTCCTCTTTGGCTTTCTGTTCTACTGAGCACTAGAATAAGAATGTATGACTTTGAACAGGTTTCTGTCCAACTCCTTGCAATGGAAGGCCAAGAAAATCTGTACAGAAATCCTGTGCATAGCAATGTACATCGTGTCTGCCGGCTAGTCCATCCCTTTTCTCTGCTGCAGAGATTGGGATTGCTTTTATCCAACCTCCGCTGTTCTCTTCTTTGGAAACCCTCACCTGCGTGCACACCAAGTCCTGTGCATCTGTAATACAGACATATTTGGGACTATTCTTTTCTTGAGTATTTGCGGTGATTTCTTCAGCTGTAGTTTTTGTTTTTCCCTTCTCTTTTCTGTGACTTAGATCTTTTGTATAAATAATTCTTGCCCAGTTGCACCTGTTTTCTTTTTCCTACTACTTACCCATTGGCATTTCTGACTTTTGTGTGTGTGTGCAGAACCAGGGATTGAACTCAGGCCCTTGTGCTTGCCGGGCAAGCTTCTACCAAGCCATCTCTCCAGCCCCTGTGATATACTTTATTAATCACGGGAAAAGTCAGAAGAACACTTGAAATCAGGGTGTTTTAGGAAATTCTGAGCATCTATAGAGAAATACAGAGCCAGTTTCCTGTTTGCTGTCCTAGTGTCGAGGGCAGGGTTAGGACCCAGGAGATCTGGGTGAGATCTGGCAATGAACCTGCCCATGTTTCCCCTAAAAATGTGTGTTGGATGCTTGTTTGCTCTTTAATAAAATTTGGAGGCATCTGTCCGCTAGATGGTGACCTCTCAGTGCTCCCCAAAGGGGGTCCCTTCCACAGGTAGGCTGTGGCAGTTTCAGGTGTGACATTGGGCCCAGGGCACCATGTAGGTAATCTGTCCTTCCCTGGCTGGTGGATATTTTTAAGAGCATCATTTGGAACCTACAGTGACCTTACAGGAAATTCACATATGAATTAAGGGAATTTAGTGTGTAAATTCATGTCTGATTTTATATTTAAGAACAGTAAAGTGTCTATGGGGGAAAAGTACATATTATATACAAATTAATTTGAGAAAGCTAGGCTACAAGGGGTTCTTTTTCTGCTATGCAGACTTAATGCACTTTCTGAATTTCTGAAGCAGGAGCACCCTGAGGCATAATGTGTGGTTTTCTTTCTTTCTTTTTTTGGTGGAACAAGAGATTGAACTCAGGCCCTTGTGCTTGCCAGGGAACTGCTTATTCTACTGAGCCATCTCCCCAGGGCCCAGCATGTGGTTTTCCAAAGCTCTTGTTGATCCTGTTCTCCAAGAACTAGCTTCCTTGCACACTTGCACTCTGTAACACCCAGTAGAGAGCGGCTTGAGCTGGTGCCACCCAGCTCCTGTGGCATCGAGGTCTGTCTTGGTCATGAACCTTAAGACATCTGCGGTCACAGTGCCAAAGCGTAGCACCATCTGGAACGCTGATACCTGCTTTCTAAGGCTTGCTTTCAAAATGGAGCCCGACACCACTGACTCTCTGCACTGGCAGTGCTGCCACCTTTAAGGAGCAGCCGAATTGGGATGCCATGATCACAAGAGGTCTTTGGTGGCCCTCGCAGTGGTTTTTCACTTAAAGTATGATCAAGACAACCCGGTGAGGTGAGACATTTCACACAACTACACTCCAGGGTCAGTGCCACACAGGCTGAGGGCAGGGTGGGTGCAGGACTGTGGCTGTCAGATTCCACTTCAGAATCATGGGCTGTGGGTAATGATTTCACTCACTCACCAGGTTAGGGTAGGGCTTAAAAATTCACATCCAGTGTCAAAAGTTTATTGACAGTCTTATTGTGGTCGCGGTCTTGGGCGGGCCCAGTACTGTACTCTATGGAGTGAGTAAAGGACGGAACCAAAGGACTGTTTTATTTTTTAGTTTTATTAGTTTTATTGAGAGACAAATAGCAATGAGAGTTTCAAAGCCAATTAGTAGGACACTTTCAATAATACATTGCATATTGTCTTCATAGTGGTTATTCATAGTACAAGGTACAGACATGATAGCCTGTCTAACTATTAGTACAAATCTTTCTTCTCATTGAATTAAGCTGCATATACAGATACAAAATGATCCTTCATTTGTGTCCCCTTTTTTTGTTTGGTTTTGTCAGAGATGGGTATTCCATTGCCATTTAAATACTGTAGGTTCATGAATTCAGCAAAATAATCCAATATAGTCCAATAGTACATAATAGTAGTGGGTTGTCCATAGGACTAAGGGACTGATTTTTTTTTTTTTTTTTTTTTTTTGGTCTTTTTGAGACAGGGTCTCACTGTGCAGTTCAGGCTGGCCTTAAGCTCACTTTGTAGCTCAGGCTGGTCTCGAACTCACAACAATCCTCCCGCCTCGGCCTCCCCAGTGCTGGGATTACAGGCATGCACCACCACGCCCGGCTCAAGGGACTGATTTAGACACAGTTTCATCACCCAGAATTCAAAGGAAGGGTTTCTATTGGCTCATATTGCAGCCTGTGGTCAGGGGACTGTAAAGAAGAAAGGGTGGCAGAGGGGATGCAGAAGAAATGCCGCTCTCCTCTAGCAGCCAGGAGGAAGATGAAGAGAAGAGCCGGGAGGGGATGGGCCCTCCGGCCACGCCCCCAGTGAGCCACCTTAGGACCAGGAACCAGCACCCAATGCCAAGCCAGCTATAGGGCCTCTGTAGCCCAGTCACCTTCCCCAAGCTCTAGACTGCAAGCAGCACAGGGAGGCTGGAGGGGGCCATCCGGATACAAACCATTACAGAACCTTCTGCAAAGGATGGGGTCAGGGGACACCACACTTGACAACAGGCAGCCGTCACTGACCAGGGGCCTGGACAGGCAGGGGTCAGGGTATTGACTAGCAGTGACAGAGAAAGTCATAGGTGTGGAATAAGGCCCCTCAACAGAGACTCGGGAGCAAAATTGTCACTGCCCACCGAAGAGGTGGGGCTTGGGGGAAGTAGACATCCTGAATCCTGACCTTCTGTTGGACAAACAAGCCATTGGCCGAGTGAATTTGGAGGGCCGAGCAGGTCCTTAGAGCAAATGGGAGGGCTGCATAAGTGCTAGTGTTGCTCAGGACTGAGCAGTTGATTTCTTTTCCTCCCTTGGTCATCAGAAACTGAATGAGATTTCTCTTACTCTGTGTAACTTTTGGAAAATAGAAGATTAGTTAAGCTTTTAGTGCCTTGGCTCTCTGTCCACATAAGAGATCCTGTGAGTCCGTTCTCATGGTACATATAGAAGGTAGTTCATGTACATCAGGGACAGTAGTGCCTGGTCAGAAATGGGTGCTCAGTAGATGGAAAACAGCGAGGTTTCCCTTCTTCGCTGTTTCCAAGCAATGCCGCTGCACACATTCGGCTTTATCCTAAGCACACTCACATGGGAGGAGTCTGTTTTCCTCCAGAGCCAGGCCCTCCTGCAGAAGGTCAGTATCTTCCTCCTTTTGTGCCTTGGAGCTGTTGAGTCTCCTGTCTGGGCCTGAACTGTGTCCCAGAAGCCACACACCTTCTTCTGATCCTCATGGTAACTTCTCTGTGTCGTGTGTGACACAACGGGTCAGAGGTCTGATCCCTCTTTATAACCTGTGCTGAGTTTGGCCTGTTAGATCTTTGTGCTCCCGTACTGCCAACTCTGCTGCCCACGGGCCAGCACAGGGCTGCTCTGAGGTCCTGCCCGCCCTCCTCTTTCCTTTCTCTGTCTTTCCCAAGGCCTCACTGTGGACCCCTTCACCTCTGGGCCACCACTCCCCCTCCCAGTTTTGTGTATCCTCGTGGTAGAGGAGAGGATGGAGGGCTCCTATGCCATGTCTGCTGCCAGCAGCCTGAGTCCTTAGGTCACCTGCCCTAGTTAGTCCCTGAGCAGTGATGAGGACCCCCTGTGACCTTCCAGGGAGCTGATTCTCAGAGGAGTCTACACAGTGACCATTAGAGTCACAAGCCTTCCCTGCAGTAGGACCCGACAGCATTCAGGCAGATACTGAAGTGTGTGCTCAGTGTTTATTGATGGGAAGAAACTCATTTACATTGAGGCCCAGTAAACCAGTTTCTTTATGCTCTGAATAAGAGGCTATATGTTTATCTCCTGTGATTTTTTTCCATACTAAGCAATGTCCTAAAAAATCTAGTAAAGGGGTTCAGACCTCCCTGTTCAAGTACATCGCTTGTTCTCACTAAATAGGATCTCGCTCGGGTTTGGGTTCGCTTGGACTCAGAACTGGCTGACCTCGCCCTGCTAAGTTCAGGTTCTATCAAGGGGCTGGTTTCAGCGTATAGGGCATGGCCTGTCTTCACACCTTGCAGCAGACATGCTGGGCAGTGTGAACAGGGCCCCTGAAATGGCTTTCAGAGGGGCCTAGGCCCTTCCCCACCCCCTCATCAAATACACCATCTTTTCTGACGGAAGAGCCAACTCACATTTCATTGGGTACAGTAGAAGCAGCATATGGAAAACTGAGATAATTGGGTCCCTATTTCCACTTTATTCTGGCTTCTTTCAGCAGCTCTTATAAGTAAGCGCCCCAAATGGTCACCCCATCAGCTCACTGTTTAACATGGCTCTGTTTTATCACTAGGAATTGCATAGAGAGGAGGCCTGCCAGCACCACACAGCCGTGACCTGTGTGTCTTTTATCTGCTTTGATTTGTCAAACGCAGCTTATAGTTTTAGCTTGTGGTAGTGTGGGGTCTTGGGGTGGCAGTATGGCAGGATCCTCCAGGGTGATCGACAGCAGTGGACTCCTGACTGGGAGAGATCAGCTCACGTGTCACAGGACTGCTGGTGCAAAGGGGCCCAGCTCCCTGAGGACGCTGAGCAGTGGGTCATGGCCCTGGGAAAGACGTCCAGTCCTGAAGGGATTCAAGTGCCCGCTTACTGTGGCTGGGCCAAGAGGAGGGAAGAAAGTCCTTGGTCCTGAGCCCAGTCCTCTGGTCCGCAGCGGCAGAACTTGAGGTGGCCAGCAGTGGGCGTTCCTGAGTCTTCCGCTGCTTGAGCCATCTTTCGTGGGCATGGAATGGCAGCCGGCCGGGGCCTTGGGCCGACAGTGAGGTGGGACTGGAGAGGCTGCTGAGAGTGGAAAGCGTGCTCTGACTTGGCTGCACTGGGGCAGCGCGGGTGGCCCTGCTCACTTCCAGCTGTGGAGCTTGAGTCATCAGGAGCCCGGCCAGGGTGCTTGAGACACGTGGCAGAGCCCAGAGCGCCTGTGGTCCTGGCACCTGACCCTGGCCATCCTTGTCCTTTCTGGCACTTAATGACCCATTGTCTGCAGTTGCTGGAGGAGGCTGCAAAGTAGACCCTGTAATGTGACTGACATGGTTTTCCCACGGCCTGTATGGGAAAAGTAATGAAAATCACTCACACGTGTCTAGTTTCGCAGTTTACAAAGGAAGGAATTTGGGCTGTGTCAACTACCAGCTGGGTATCCCTGGCGCCTCTCACTTAAGCCTTCTTAGCCTCAGTTTCCTCATTTATAAAGAGGGATAATAAACATTTGCCTTGCCCTCCTACCTGCTTTTTCCTCAGTGAGGGGATGGTTTTTCCCTTTGAAAAGAAAGAAGAGGCAGGATGAGGGAGAGACATACAGACAGACAGACAGACAGACATTGAGGAATTTTTGAGGAAGTGTAATGGAACTGGGACGGCTCTACAGGAAAGGCCAGGACAAGTTTGCAGCAGGAGAGGGGACGGCAAGCATTCTCTCCCTCACGTTGTCTAACACTGCATGACGTGCCTTTTAATGGACATTGAAATTGCATTGAATGCAAATCACATTGTAATTATGTTTTCACAGATTGCAAATGGGCCACATGCATCTCACAGCATAGCCCAGGTTGGCCTCAAACTCAGCATCCTCCCAAGAGGAAATTCAGGAAAAAAAAAAAAAGCAAAAAAGAAAACGAAGACAAGTATTAAATTAAATCATAGCTTTTATACTGTTATTATTTAGTTGTTTTCTCATTTCTCATATATCTAATATGTTAATGCTATAATTAGAGCCAGATTTATGCTCTAAGACCTGAGATTTTCCAATATTATTTATAGATACTCACTTTTTAAGCTTTTTTTCCTCAATGAAATTAGGATCATGTTGTACATCCATTTGGATTCTCCAGAGAAATAGAACCAACAGGGGAATTCATATGGTTTGTGTCTAGTTGTCCCCCCAAAGCCTCATGTAAAGTCATGGGGCGGACTACTAGTTTGTGATTAAGTCATGATCCACTGGGATTATGGGTGTGAGTACTGCACCCAGCCTGGGGCAGATAGCCTGAATGCAACATAGGGGAGACAGACTTGCTATCTGCTGCTATTGTTTTTTGGGGGCAGGGCAGAACTGGGGATTGAACTCAGGCCCTTGCACTTGCCAGGGAAGTTCTTATTCCACTGAATTCCTCTCCCAGGCCCCTTGTTGCCACCACTCCCTTCACTCTGCTCTTTGCCACCACCATGAAAAGTTGCCCTCTGCCATGTGCCGCTCTGCCGTGGACCTGGCTGCGTATGTGCTGAAACCTCCAGTAACTGAGAGCTAAATAAACCTTTCCTTCCTTCCTTTTGGGTGTTGGGTATTTGTCAGCAATGAGAGAGCAATATCTGAGACAGTGCAAAGGACTGTGAGGTAGGTAAAACCAGAATCTGTAGGGCAGTCTTGAAGGCCTGAAGCACAGGCAGGCAGGAGTCCGTGGGAGTCTCCAGGCAGAGGTGAGAGTCCTGCTTTTTCTCTTAAGGCCTCCAACTGGTTCACTGGATGAGATCTGTCTTCCCGGTGGAATGTTATCTCCCTTACTTAAAGTCAAGTGATGTTAATCACATCCACAAAATACCTCTATAGGGGTCCAGGAAGATGGCTCAGTAGAGTAAGCGCTTGGGCAAGCACAAGGGCCTGAGTTCAATCCCTGGTTCTACAAAAAAGCAAACAAACAAAACAAAAAACCTCCACAATGATATCTAGCTTAGTATCTGATTAAATGACCAGATACTTAGCCAGTCACAGACTGCAATCTTAGCACTCAGAAGGCTGAGGTAGGAGAATCATGAGTTCTAGGCCAGCCTACATAATGAGATGCTGTCTCAAAACTGCCCCAAACCTCCAACAAACAAACAAACAAAAATACGGGAACAGTGGCATAGCCTAGCCGACCACAAAACTGAGCATCATATACTGTTGCCTTATTTTGTATTCTGACAGTTTGACTTAACTCATTATGAACATTTTCTTATAGCAACAGATACCCTTTAAAAACTTCCTATTTAATGAGCATACAGTAAGTGCCAACTTACAAACTTTTGCACTGCAGACTTTCACATGTGTGCTGTATTAGATTCAGAGGCCCACTGTATAGTACTCACTCGGCAGATCACAAACAAACCCAACTTGCAGACGTCCTCCTAGAATGCAGCTCACTCCTGTCAGAGGAGACTTACTCTATTTCGTCTTCACTCTGATTTGTTTAGAAAGTTGGGGGCCGGTGAGATAGCTCAGTGGTCTAAAGCACCTGCTTAGGCAAGCTTAGGCAAAGTGCAGGGACTGCAGTCCCTAGTGCAGGGCCCTAGGGTGGCCTGAGCCGGCCACAATAAAAGAAAAAAGAAACTTCCACATTCTTAGATATGTATGTGTTCGTATATGTTTTTCGCTATAGATACGACATTGTTACAAACATCTATGTGTGTCTCTTCTTTTTATGCATTCCTTATTGGTCTTTAGAATATATTCCTTAGTATGGAATTACTGGGTCAAAAAGTATGAGGAATTGAAGACTTTTAAGCTTTTTAATACACATTGGTAAAGCTTGTCTGGGATGTTGCATCTCAAAGAGTGACCCTTAGAGGGCTCATCAGGTTCCCCTGGAGTCTCATGAGAAGTACAGATCCTGAGGCCTTACCCTAAACCTACTGAATCCAAGCCTGCAGTTAGCAAGATCCCCAGGCATCTTGTATCTATACTAACGTTTGACAGGCACTACCCAAGGAGATCTTGACCATTTTATAATGCTGCCAGAAATTTACGGAGAGATTTGTGTGGTTACGCTGTCATCAATACTGAGCACTCTTTTGTTTTCCATCTTTGCTAATTTGCTGGCCATGCAATGAATGGTGTACTTTTGGTCTTTTGATTATTTTTTTTATTTTATAGAAAATTTATTGAATAAGATGACTTCCAGAGAGATGCAGTTAGCCAAAACCTATAGTTCTAGCTGGGCCTGTAATCCCAGCGCTCAGGAGGCTGAGGCAGAAGGATTACTGTGAATTTGAAGTCAGCCTGGACTACGTAGCAAGACTTTTTCTCAAAAAAGAAAAAAGAAAGATTGATGTTCTTTTGAGGTTTTTTGTTTATCTGTTTATTTGTTTTGAGACCAACTCTTGCTATGTAGGCTAGGCTGGCCTTGAACTCATTATACAGTAAAGGCATGGGGAGGGCTTTACACTCTGCTTTCTCCTCCTCCTGTGTTGTAAGTTTGTTGCTCATATAACAAAAATATCATAGACCTGATGACGTGCGAACGTCAGAAATGTGTTTCCAGCTTGAGGTCCTGAAGTGGAGGATTCAAATGCCTGTGGACCTGGTGGTGTCCGAGGTGGGTGTGCTTCCTCAGGGGTGGTGCTGCCTCGCCTGTCCTCGAGTGCTGGAGGGAGGGAGGGATCTCTTGCACCTTATGAGGACATCAGTCCCTCTGCTCAGGCTCTACCCTCATGACCCAGTCCCCTCCTCCTAATGGTTTTATCATGAATTTGGGGGGAGTACAGCTAGTTATTCAGACCTCAGCATCCTGTTGCTCTTAGGACAGGAAAGGACACGGTGAGAAGGGACAGACATCACCCCACATTGCTGCCATTGTTATTTTACTTTCTCCCAGCTGCCGCTGCTCAAAATGTGGCCCTGCTAGGAATTATTGAAGAGTTCTTCCACACGGCTCATTTTGGCAGAGCTCCAGTCCAGATTCTGTGGTGCAGGGGCCTTAGGCACGGGTTGACTCACAGCCTGCAGGGCCGCCTGCGGGAAAACACAGTGACATCATGGTAGTGTCGCTACGAAGGGAGACAACAAAGTGGACCCCAAGTCTTGACACTTCAAATGTGTCTATGAGAACACAGAATGAGTGCTTCCCGAGAGCCTAGAACCATCCTCTCCCTTGCCTGCGCCGTAAGGCTCTTCTGAGACCTCAGTGCTACTTCGGATATCTGCAGGGAAATGGTGCTTAACTACCGTGTTCTACCACAGGCACTGGGAGCAGAACAGATGTCAGGAAACGGCTGTGAACTATAGATTGTTATTCTTTGGAGCCGAAGCAAAGAGAAACTAAACCGTGAGGAGAGATTTAAAAATATTTCACTTAAAGCATGCCTGGTAAATAAAACATTCTTTCCAGCCAGCTTTTCTTGGTGTTTTCTGAATCCAAGGACACTCACTTTGGGGTGGAAGAACGGGGCCTTTCTGGGCTCCAGTTACATGGACTAGTCTTTTTTTTTTTTTTTTTCTTTTTCTCCCATTGGTTTCCTTTTTCACCCTCCCAGATGTTCCCAGCTGCTCCATCGATCTGCACCAGAGGAGAGGGCTGACAAGAGGTCTAGGGATCTTAGTTTCTCCTGCCTCAGCCTCAGTGCTGGCCTTATTCAGCCCTCTAGAATGGAGTTGGCATGAGGGTGATGCGTAAGGGATGTACAGCCCTCTCACAGATGGCTTGAGTCCCAGAGGTGTTTTGTGGCTGGAGGGCTTTTGGGCAGGCCTCTGCCTGGTAAGGAATAAATCTTCCTGCCGACTAATGTACACTGCCTTCCGCTGCTAAAGTAAAACTGAACTTTCCCGCAACACGGGCTTCTTTCCTGCTCAGGAGCCGGCCGTGACTTCCCATCTTTTCAAAGCTGAAGCACGTTACACATTCCTCAGCCTGGCCTCCAGGGGCCGCTGTGACTTGCTCTGCTTCCTAAGGGGCAGCTTCTGCCCGTGGTATTTCCCTTGTGCCCTGCCCACTCCAGTACCCACACCTTCACGTGGTCGTTTTCCTGTTGTCTCCACACACCCTTCTTCAGCCCTACTTAATAAACCCAGCCTTTGGGCCCCATTGAGTCTTACAAGTGTGACCCGGTGGCCTCCCAGGGCCTCTGATTGGCTCATTTAGGGATCGGCTTCCCCCATGTGACTATGAATTCCTGGTCTGCAGACCCAGTCTTCTTGGACTCTCCCAGCTGAACGAACAGACTGGTGCTGGTGATTCCAGGGCTGAGTGCCTGCTCTGTCGTTGCAGATGCTCTCCACTGAGTTGGGGACATCAGGCAGCTGGACCCAGGGTTTCTATCTCTGCATCTCTCAGCTAAAGAAAGCAGGGGACAGCTCTACTAGAGGCCAGTGGGCATATCTGTGCTGGTTGGAACCTCAGCTGGCAAGCTTGGCTGCATCCCTGTTTCCTCATTTGTATGATACAGATTTGTAGACTTTGTAAATATTTATTGAGTGCTTACTGTATACTAAGCCCTATTTTTATGAGTCAGGGACATAGCAGAGAATAACACAGACTAGGTCTCTTTCGGGGCCAATTGAGAAACAAGTTATTAGCATTTCAGAGAGCAGCAGCTGGGCATGTGTGTGAGGGGCACGGTGGCTTCAGGTGTAGTGGCCAATGGAAGCCTCTCTGGGAATGGGGAATTTGAGCTGAGACCTGAACAGTGAGGATCTTGGGGACTAGTGACCCAGAAGGAGGGATCTGCAGGCGCAGGCGTGGGATTCCCAGGCACGAAATGGAGGCCGGCACGGCGGAAGCATCCAGGCCTTTGGGGAGGCCAGTGAAAGCCAGGGCTGGGCGCTGAGCCAAGGCTGGATCCCATGGGGCTGAGCAGGAATTTTTCCCAAGCCACGTGGAACGCCATGTGGAAAATTGCTGGGGGAATGGCGTGTTCTTGGGTGCTAGCAGCACTGCCTCGCTGACACGGAATACAGTTAAGTAGGAGGAAGACTAGCAGGTGTGTGGTGGGGACACCCAATGGGTGCTTGACAAGAGCTAACTGTTTCACATCTTTGAGACAGAATGGTTGTCTCTTATAATATGACCTTAAAAGGTGAGATACGTTATAGTCTGAATAACAGTGCCCTCAAAACGTCCATGTCCTAAGCCCTGGAATCCGCAGATTTGTTACCTTCACTGGCAAAGAGGAGCTAACAGTGCGGAATCAAGGTTGCTGACTTGGTGACCCTTCTCATTGCTGGGACAAAATGCCCAACATCCAGAATTAAGGAAGGGAAGAGGAGGTGTCAGCTCATGCGCAGCTGGCTCCAAGGCAGACTGGCACATGGCAGGGAGCAGCTGTTCGTGGAGGTAGAAAACAGCAACACCGCAAGCGCAGAAGGGCAAGAGCAGCGGCAGCGATGGCTAGCGAGAGCAACTCTGTCTTCTTTATGTTGTTTTCAGGCTATCTCTCCCATCCTGGGTGTAGCGCTCACACCCATAATCCCAGCAGTACTCACACCCATAATCCCAGCAGCACTCACACCCATAATCTAGTAATCACAAAGTCTAGAAGGCCACGCCATGACTGCAGGTGGCTTTGGTGGGAACAACTAGACACAAACCATAATAGTTGCTAACCAACTGCCCCTAAAACAAGAAAATGATCTTGAATCACCCAGGCAGACCAGTGTGGCCAGCAGGGTCCTTCATAATGTGTTTGGGGACACGTGCCTGTAATCTTAGCTACTCAGCAGGCTGAGGCAGGAGAATCACAAACTTCAGCCCAGCCTGAACAACTTAGTGAGATCTTGTTTCAAATTAAAATTTTTTGCAAGGACTGGGAATGTAGCTTGGTTCAGTTCCTGGTAGAGGAAGAAGAGAGTGAGTAGAGGGAGATGTGATGTGACCAGCTACCTGTAAAGGTGGATAAGGGGCCATAATGAAGCAGTGCAGGTGGCCACTAGTGGCTGGAAAAGGCATTTTGATTTCTGGCTTCCATTGCTACACAGTGATCAATGTGTGTTATTTTCAGGCCACAAAGTTTGTGGTCATTTGCTGTATCAGCAATAGGAAAGGAAAATAAGCTTTTGGCACCAAGTCTTCTAAACTTCAGTGCAGTCCCTTGCAGTGTGACCCGTGGCCCAGGAGTCTTAAGGTTTTCGCCCACTGACTGCTGCCTGCTGCATGCCAGGCTGTGTAAACTGGCACTTTCACTTGGGAAAGGAGGGGCTGGGGAGGTGGCTCAGTGGAATAAGCGCTTCCCTGACAAGCGGCAAGGGCCTCAGTTCAATCCTCGGTTCTACAAAAAAATAAAGATAACACTTGGGAAAGGGATGCTATGGGGACCTGTGGTGGTGCCACGGCATCTAGGGGTTCCAGGTTGTAAATGTGCTGTAGGCTGATGAGTTCTGCTGCTTTTAAGTGGCCTGGGAAGGTAGAGGAGGCTGCAGAGCACGTGGTGCAAGATTGGGCTTCTGGTCCCAGCATCTGGCCAGGTGGCCTAGGCCTAGGCCTATGGAGCTGGGGTAGGGTGTGGCTGGTGGCCTGAAGCATGTGTGGGCACACACCCTCAGTGGCCGGACCTCCCTGCCTGGGAGCAGACCCAGTACTTGGCTTCTGTCAACTTTCTTCTGTATCCTGTCACCCTGTCTGTGGAGGCGGACCCCTTCTGGGCATGCATTTGGGGTTCAGAATGATTGGTCAGGGCTGTATACACAAGGACCCATCCTGCCTTGGCTTGGCTTTATCCTTTTAGGGAAGTTCATTCTCGCCAGTTGCTTCTCCAACTCCTTTTGGATGCAGGGCTAGAAGATCTCAGCAGCAGGGCCGGCGCCCGTGCCAATCTGCACACTGCAGCTGCCAGAGTGCTCACTGCAAACCCAGTTCCGGCCTCGCCCCTCCTGAGCAGGAAACTGCCGGGACTCTCACCCATAGCCGCAGCTTCCAATGGCGAGACAGGACAAAATGGGCATAGGATCTTGCTTTTCAATGAAATATCATACTGAACCATAGCATAGGTGTTGCAAGTCCGGGGACAGTCTGAACTCTGACAGCACACAGAGTTCTGGGCTCAAGTCCAGCCTCTGCCACTTATTTGTAGGACCACAGGCAAGTTGTCTAACTCTCTGTGCCTCCCTTTCCTATCTGTAAAATGGGGAGGTGGTACTGACAGGTGCTAGCCTGGGAGCTGCGGTTGGCACCAGATGTGACAGATAACAAGAGTCCCGAGCAGAGGTTCCAGCCTAGTGGAGCTCCCCAGGGAAGGATGGCTGACACTGCTAGAGTACAAATCAATTTTCTGGGTTCTAATTTATAACGCTTAACTATCACGAAGCCTTAACTATCATAATAAGAATTTGACTATTTGGATGAACAAAGACATTTTGATGGGTTTTTTGTTTTTTAGAAGTTCCAGAATTTAAAAAAAAAAAAAGGGATGGGGGTGGGGGTGGGGATCAGGCTGGCTAAGTTCCTTTCTTTGCTCTAGGGGATTCCGTTAGCTTAGCTACCACATCTCTTTGGATTCCTGGAGGCTGTTAGGTTTGGGGATTTTCCCTGACAGTTTTCAGGACAGGTCAGGTATTTTGTAGGAGTCTCTCGGAGTTTATCTGATGACTTTCTCATGGTCCAACTGCCATGGAACACACAAATTTGAAGTCAGTGGATTATGGTCAGCTTTCTAGAATTTTCTTAGTGTCAGAGTCCTGCAAACTGGAATCATGTCTGTGGAGAGCCTAAGGCATGGCTTGAAAAATCACTGATAGGGAAGATAAACTCTCCACATCTTGGACAAGGTCCTCTGTCTGTCAGCTCTCTGTCTGTCCCCAAATGAGCCAGGGGTGGGGCAGGTTGGTTCTTCTCTTGGAACGCCTTCCTTTCTCTGCTGGCATGTTGCTGGCCTCCAGGAAAAGACTTGAAGGAGTGGTTGAAACTGTACTTCTTCCCTGGTTTACTTCCCATGCTCCCGAGGTAACGGGCACTTCCACTGGGTTCCCTTGATGAATCTCTTCATGCTGTGCTCGGGTCTTCTGCCCGCCTCCTCTCTGCTATCAAGTTCCTGAGAGCTCCTCTTCATGTTATCGTGGGCTTGCCAAACAAACAACAGGTACTCACAAGATGTGTAATACATGACTGCGTGTTACAGAAAGGCACCGTTTCCATGCCAGCCTGGACACAGCTTGAACTGCCTTTGTCCTAAGAACCCAGGGTGCCCCCGCAGGTGAGGGAAGCCAGGGATTAAGTCTTGGACAGATCTGTTGAGGCCTTTTCCCCTACCCCAAAGGGTGTGGGAATACATGTGAGTATGGCCAGCACCACCAGGGGGCTCCAGGAGGCAGCTCCACGGCGTGTTGTAGTGGGAGGGGCGGAGGCCTTGGCTTGCAGCAGCCTCCTCCCGAGGACTCTTCAGAGAAAGTGTGTCAAAAGAGAGGTCTGTTTTGCCACCGATGTGCCAGGCGCTGAAGCAAGGACAGGACGTACCAGCCTGTTCTGCAAACATGTGTGGACCCCAGATGCCCTTTACCCTGGAGGTCTCTGCCTACAGAGAAAAGGACAAAAGATGTAGAGAGCCAGGAAATAACGTTTGTAGGAACAAATGATCCCATTATATGTGCAAGCAGACCTTGACTTCGTTCGGAACTCCTAATTCCCTCTTCTGCTTCAGTGTTAATAGCTCTTCTTGGGCTCAAGACTCTGACTGGATAGTCCTAAAGCCAAGATTACCACTGAGAACGTGGAGTGAAAGCCTTGGTTTTTTTTTTTTTTTTTTTTTTTTTTTGAGTTCTATTAAGAAGAGGAAAAAATACAGCTGAGTTAATTTGAAATAATGGGGCATGAAGTAGAAATTGCTCTCTGGAGTCAAGAGCAGCTATGATTTTTTGTTGTTGATATTATTAATAGTAATAATAACAATGGGTCTCATTTATCGGATGCCCACTTTCAAGCCAGGCACTGTGGTGGCGGCATCTGCATGTGCCAAGCATTCGCCATTGGGCATACAGGGCAAATTACACAAGTGTGACCTCTGCTTGCTCTCCAGAGGTACCATCTCCTTTGCACAGAGAGGAAACGGAGGCTTGGGAATATGGAGTGATTTATCCAGGGCACAAATCAGATCTCTGGCTTTAAGACTTGAATTCTTTCCAGTCACGCAACGTACCCCAAAAACAGAGTTGCCAGGCATAAAACATGCCCATGCCCAGAGGAAAGGAAGGAATTATCACAGGAGCTGGAACAATGTAAGACAAGCAATGCTATCATTAATCATCATGATAAAAAGAATGATAAAGGCTAATGAGGTAGCTCAGTGGTCTAAAGCACCTGTTTAGCCACAGCTCAGGGACCAGGGTTTGAACCCCCAACATCACATGCCAGTGAGCCCCGCCCCCAGGGTGGACTGAGCCAACCTCCCCCCAAAAAAGATATAATTCTTGGGGGCTGGGGAGATAGCTCAGTAGAATAAGCGCTTGCCTGGCAAAAGAATGATAGTCTCTTACTTTTCTGGGGGTTTCAAGCCTCCTAGCATTCATGCTAGACAACACAGAAGGATCACTGCTGGAATTTAGCACTGTTAGTATTCAGAAGGCTTTTACAGTTTACCGCAAAAGCAAAGTAAAGATGGGGCCTTCATCCACAAGGCAGCCTCCTCCTCCTCAGGGTCTCCTCTGCGTTCGCCCTTGTGTGAACCCTGAAGAACCACTGAGTCACAGATGCCCCAGGCTGGCTCCAGGACGCTGGCAGCAGCAGCTCCCTCCCCTGAAGGCTTCTTGACACTGTTTTTCTGGATGAAGATTCTAAACAGGGGAGCCCAGAACCAATCTTGGAGAGCCCTCCCTCCAGCTGAAAGATATTAATTGCCTGTGGACTGTTTTCTTAAACAGGAGAAACTATAGCCAGAGCACAAAGCTAGCTGTGCACAACACAGGAGCAGAAGGATGATGTTCAAAAACCTCTTGCACTTTTGTCACATGTCTATCTGGAAGCTACTGTGGACATCAGAACCAGCCCTTGGCCAACCCGGGGATGCAAGGGTCACACAGTGGCCGAGCCTGGCACATGCCCTTGTCCCCTAAGCCAAGCTCTGAGACCCCGTGTGCCAGCCTGAAGCTATTAATTATTTTTCATTGTCAAACCTTTGTCAGCAATTTCATCCCAAAAGCAGTGGTTTATTTTCCCTTCGGTGGTATTTGTTACTCTAGTAAATAAGAGATAATTACACTCCAGTTTTTAAATTAAAACAAAAAAGCTTGCGATGCCAGTGAAGGTTATTTATATTTTACAACAGCGCCCTTCCCTAGCCAAAGACTCTGCATACTTAATGGACTGTGTTTTGTGCACAATCTGAGTAGTCTGGGTTCTTTGTGTTGCTTTTCTTTTTTCTTTTTTTGTGGTAACGGTGATTGAACTCAGGGCCTTGCCCTTGCCAGGCAGGCACTTATTCTACTGAGCTCTCTCCACGGTCCTGTGTTGCTTTTCTTTTTAGAGGCCCCAAAGTCCCTGTCTTTTGCTCCATCTTACTATTAAATAATGCCTGAGGTTTCTTTTGTCTTCTGGCAGTGCTAGAGGACTTTAAAATTGGGAAACTATAATCAAAATGTCCACATTAAGAAGCTGTGAAAGGCCGCGGAGATAGCTCAGTAGAATAAGAGCTTGCCTGGAAAGCACAAGGTCCTGAGTTCAATCCCTGGTACCATTAAAAAAAAAAAAAAAAGCCTAAATGAGGGCCTAGATTAGGAAGCATTTGAAGGGGCCGGGGAGATGGTTCAGTGGAGTAAGTGCTTCCTGGCAAGCACACAGGCCTGAGTTCAATCCCTGGTTCCACCAAAAAAAAAAAAAAAAAAGCATGTGAAGGTGTTTTTATCATGTGAAGTTGTTTATCTGTATGTCATGCTTGGGGAGAAAAGTGTTCTTGTCTCGTGGCTGCAGAAAAGCTCACTTTTTTTTTTTTTTATTGTTAGTTTGTGCCTGAGAAGTGGAACTATATTCAGATAAGTCCTTACAAACATTTGATTTTGCTTTCCTAAGAAGCAAAAGGAATTGTGAAGTCATTTTTCAAATAGAATCAGAGCCTTTCTTGTCCTTGTTTACCTTGTGAAGCCATCAGCCGCCAGAGGACAAGTCTTTATGGATTGTGGTCACCTGGGTTCAGTGTGAACGAGTAGCTGATTAGTGGGTCTCGTGGGAGTTGAAGAGCCCTTGTGACGCGAAGGCTAGGAAGAGAGGCCGCCTCGCCCCAGAAGGAGAAGTCATGTGGCCAGCCACAGGGGAGAGGGCAGCGTGGACGGCCGGGCTTGCGGTGCTCCTGGCAGGGACCTCTGGCCAGGACAGGCCCCCAGGCCAGGGCTCTCCACCCTCCCGCCTCCTCTCCCATGCCCAGCACCTTGGTAGAGCAATATGTTGGGGTTCTAAGAGCAGCATGGAGTCTGTGTATTCTATTTAGCTGCTGGGTGTACATGGGCCCCGGAAACTAGAAGACTGTGAAAACCCCTCAAAGGCACCGTGCAGCTCCTGGGAGCAGAGATGGAACTGGGAACCTCAAACTTAGATTCCAGCCTGGCCGAGGGGAGGAATTGTACTAAGCCTTCTCACAGACCTTCCGCCGTTACGAGTCCTAGGAAAACCCAAACTGTAGCAGCTCTGCACCTCGGCTGCACCTATTTTGCCTGCCAAGGGGCATTGCCTTGCGCTGCCCGCTCCTGCTGCCACCCGCAGGTTGGCTTCGACCAGCAGCAGGCTCCCTGATGTCAGCCAGCCTTCGATTTATTCGGAGACAGAGAGCATTAGCCCAGGAGGCGCGGCTTACTCTCCAGGGGAATCAGCCTTGATGTCATCTAAACCAAAGACACGCTCTGGACTCCGGTATACGTGGTTGCAGATCTTAATTTGAGGCATAGATGTTAAAATAATTTTACTTTGAAATATGGTGGTCGTAAAACTCAGCATTACCATGAGAAGTCAATAATTCAAATTTTATTTATTCTGATATCAAAGAGGTACCTTTCTGCTTCTACCAGGCAGGAGGGGATGGGGTTGGGGGGAGAGATTGAGAGAGACTAAGAGTTAGCATTTTGCTGAAAGCAGTACTTTTAGGCCCAGTTTTATTTTTTAAAACGCCTTGTAATGATTTGTTTGGTTTCCGAAACCCACAAACATCATGCGTAGTTCCCTGAGTCTTTATGAAAAGGTACAGCGCCTTCTCTGCTTAGCTCCTGGCTCTAATCTATGCCTGCCTTATTAGGGGCAGAAAGTTTGAAAACTACGGAGAACTGTTTATAGTCTCCATTTGTTCCCTTTTCAACATTGTAAGGCCATGGTGAACTGGCTGTTTTGGCAAAGAGATCTTAAGTGGAATAATTAAGGGGGAATTTTCCCCCTTAATTGACCAGCCTGTGTGACTAGCTTTAGAAAAATTTTCATCTGTAGAATAATTGTGGCCATTATGCACATAAATGGCTTTGTCACCCTCTAGCAAGCAGATGGAGCATATGTTTCACATTATTAATTTGAGGCAGCATCAAGCCTGGTCAAAGAAACTTTTAAGAGAGCGGACTCTGCAAATCTTGCGCCAAGTCCACCTCAAGAGACAGTGTTCAGACTGTCCCAGCCAGTCTGATAGAGATACGGTGGAGGGCCCATTTACAGTAAATATGTTGAAGAGGAGGATGAGTCAGGAGACTTCAGGGTGAACCCATTTCTACAGAACTTCAGTAATTAATACCAAAAGCTGAAGCTTTCACAGACTATACAATATGGCTTCCTGTGCAGCTAGAACCTCTGTCCACCTCTACCACCATCTACCCTAATGCAGGATCCTCACCACCGCAGGAGAGAAGAGGAGGACTGCAGAGGAGATGGGAGGGAGGGGATCACAGAGAAAAGCAAGTATTTGAAAAAGGAAGGGCTGGGGAGATGGCTCAGTGGAATAAGCACTTCCCTGGCAAGCGCAAGGGCCTGAGTTCAATCCCCGGTTCTGCCAAAAACAAAAACAAAAAAAAAAAAAAAAAATGAAAAAGGAAGAGATGGTGGTCCATGGCTGAGGTGGGGAGATCCCTTGAGCCCAGGATTGAAGGCCAGCCTGGGCAACATAATGAGACTCCATCTTAGACGAAGGGGAGAAAAAGGGAGTGGAAAGCCAGGGAGAAGGAGGGAGGGCAGATGGAGAGAAGGTCAGGAGATGAAGAACCATCAGCAAGTTGGTAGTTAGGCCTAAGCTTACATAGATTTTTCATGACATTTATGCTTCTTGGTACATTTGTCGTGTGAGTCTCTGTTTAGCAGATTACTAAGTCAAAATAAAACTGTACATCTTTTAAATACCACTGAGTCATTTGTGAGCTCATAGACACGGGTTTATGGAGTGTTATTTTGGAATAACATAATTTATTAAGCTAAGGGCTGCTTCACATGATAAGCACAGTACCAAGATCTTTAAGGAAATTGTGTATCAGTGTAAAAGATTGGTCAGGGAGATTTATACATAGTCTAGAAACATTCTGCTCCAGCCATTCCACATGAGGAATTTATTCTTCAGAATTATTTGGACAAGAGGGTAAACCCTGGATAGGTGACAGTGTTGTTTGTGTTTATGAAAACGTAAACTCCGCCTAATAAGAATAGACTAGTTAATTTAATTATGGCACCTCATAATAAAATGCTATCCCATCCTACAATGAATGTAATAATTATGAACTATAAACATGTAATAAAAATAGAAATTAAAAAAAACCACTGTAACATCATTTAAAATGCAGCACAGCCCTATATTTTGAGGTGGAATGGTTCTTCCTGAACTTGAAACTTTTTCAAAGAGTATTTATATGTGTCTATAAAAATAAGTTCGTATTTATACTCAACAAAGTCTGGAAATGTATACTTAAGCATTAGCAGTGATTAAATCTGGAAGGTAGGATTCGGACTGACTTTATTTTTTCTGCATGTATTTTTCTAATTTACTTTTTATCATGAATATGTATTACTTAATATAAAAAACAATGGGTAGGAGATGATTTTTCACTTTGAGAAGGAATTTTTTAAAACCTTTTTTTCACAGAAAAACACTTAAATTAAGTTTTGGTTGACAGAGAAGGGGGAAAAGTTTCCCAAATGTCAAAATCTTGTTTCTGGATCCTTCCTTCCTTCATCCCTCTCTCCTTCCCTCCCTCTTTTCTTCCTTCCTTCTTCCTTCTCTCTCTCCCTCTCACCCTCCCTCCCTTTAACCCTCTCACCCTCCCTCCCTTTAACTCTCTCTCCCTCCCTCCCTTTCTCCCTCTCTCCGCTCTCTCCCTCTCCTCCTCTCTGCCTTTCTTGCTGGCACCTGAGTATTCTGGAACTTCAGATGCTTTCTGGGGAGTTTTCCCTGAGGTGGGAGGCAAGGTGCCTCTGGCCAGGCATGAGCTCCTGCTAGGCTGGGGTTCCTCTGGGCTGGACCTTCCCCAGCACTTTTTATATTAAGTCAGCTTGGGTATTGTAAAACACTGGAGTAGGGTGGGAAGAAGTCATTTATCTGAAAGAAAACAAATCAGTTGGCAAGTCCCTGGAAACTTCCTATTGCTGTTCTGCTCTGGGCGGAGAAGAGAATCAGAAGCAGCCCAGAACTTTGGGACCAATGAGAGTCCACGTGGGAGTGGGAGACTGGGACTCAGGCTGCCTACCTTGGCCTTTGTTCTCCATGACACACTCCAGCGTCTGGACCAGGGTACCCAGGTGAACCCTGCCCAAAGACCTCTGTGTCCTCTCTTCAGGGAGTTATGCCGTCTGCTTGGGAGCTGAGGTGACCTCTGGGTGCAGCTCTGGCTTTCAGCTTGGGTTCTCTTTGTTGGAGCCAGCTGGCCCTATCCCTGGGGCAGGACGGGTGTGGGAGGAGGACAAAGACAGTTGGGATTCTTTAGCTGGTGGGTTGTTGGCCTGGAACAGAGCCAAGCGCCTCCTCAGTTGTCCCCACCACAGCCTCCCCAGCCTAGGTCCTGACCCCTCCTGTTCCTGATCAGGATGGAAGGGCTGGTTCTGACTTGACCTGGGGCTAGTGTGCTGGTTGCTTGCCTCTCTGTCAGGCAACTGCACATCACAGAAGCTGGATTTCATACCTCTCTCTCTCTCTCTCTCTCTCTCTCTCTCTCTCTCTCTCTCTCTTCATTTTAGGGAAGGGTCTACAGGGTGTTCAGAGTCTCACTGCATTGATTGGGCTCTTAGTGATCTGCCTGTTTACAGCCTCCCAAGAGCTGGGATCACAGGCACACCACTACGCCCCGTCTCATTGCCATCTCAGGGTGTCCCAGGGGCAGGGTCTGAACGGCAAGCCTAGGGATTGAACCTCGGCCCCTGAGCCTGCTCGCAGGTGCTTCAATCCGCTGAGCTATTTGGCTGGCCTTGGATTTCATCTTTACTGTGCTTTGTGACCCAGGGTGTGCTTTGTGACCCCCTGGATTTGTGACCCAGGGTGATCCCTGAACCCCTGAGCTTCTGTTTCTTGATTTGTGAACATTGAGCTTTATTGTGCATAGAGGTATGGATTAGAGACTAAGTGCTATTCCACTGGGGGGCGTGCTTCCTGTGGTGCCTTGCGCTGCACTGGTCACAGTCATTATTGCTGTGATAGCTAATGTCCATGGAGCCATACTTTGTTCTGAGCACACTTATAAACCCTTGGGCTTACTAAACACTGTGCCTCCTGAAGAAGGTACTAATTCCACTGATAGATGAGGGAATTGAACTGTGGAGAGACTGAATCCCTTGCCCAACTTAAGTTGTTGAATTTGTAAAATAACCAGGCAATTTTTTTTATTGTCTTAAGGGACAAATAACTTCTCATCATAACCATTTTTAAGTGCACAGTTCAGTAATTTTAAGTGCACTCACTGTTAGGCAACCAGCCTCCGGGATTCTTATTCATCTTACAACCACAAAACTCCATCCCTGTTAGTCAACAGTTCCTGTTCTTCCCTGCAGCCCCCTCCCTGCCAGTCTGCGTTTTGTCTATGAATGTGCACTGTAGGCTCCTCATAGAAGTGGACTATTGTTTCACTTAGCAAACTGTCTTCAAGGTATATTGGTGCCATACTGTATCAGAATTTCCCGTTTTAAAAAAGCTGAATTATAAGTATCCTATCGTGTATATTTAACATATTCTGCTTAGTCATTCACTTACGAGTAGACAAATGGGCTATTTCCACCTTATGGCTATGGTTAATAATGTGCTGTGAACAAGGGCTTATACATACCTGTCTGAATCCTATTTTCTGTTCTTTGGAGCATGTGCCCAGAGACAGAATTGCTAACTCATAATTAAAATTATTTTTAATTTTTGAGGGATTTTTATACTGTTTTCCATAGTAGCTACCCATTTGTCCTTCCCACAGTGGGTCACAAGGCTTCTGACTTTTCTTCCCTCTCACCAATAATTATTTTTTCCTTTTCTGATAATATCTATTGTACTGGGTGTGAGGTGATAGCTCATTGTGGTTTTGATTTTGTTTGGCAGTTCCCTAAGGATCAAAGACACATCTTTTCTATTTCTTTTTTTTTTTTTAAATAATCTATTCAGGTGCTTTTTTAAAACTTGGGTTGCTTTATTATTGCTGAGATGTAGGAATACTTTATATATTCTGACATTACCCTCTTCTCTAATGTATGATGAGCAAATGTTTTCTCCCAATTTTTGGGTCATCTTTTCATCTGTTGATTTTGGCCCTTGACATACAGCGCGTACAGAAGTTGTTAATTTGGATAGTGTTCAATGTATTATTTTACTTTCATTATCTAAATTTTGGTGATAAATCTGACTCCTGAGTTTTTGGTTCTGAGGTGATTTCTAGCTGGGGAAGGAGTGAAGGAGGAGCGAATTTCACCCATTATGTTTGGAAAAATAAAAAATGAAGTCAGAAACCACTGATGAGCAGTTTGGAAAGACTTCATAAAAAGATAAGAACGTGTAACCAAGGGAAGGCAATTTGGGATTGGACCGCAGTCTGCAGTGGAGAGGAACAAGCCTGAGGAGTCTGAGGCAGACAAAGGAAAGGCCCGAAGGGCTGCGAGCCAGGAAGTCTAGATAATGACAAATGAGAAGATGGGGAAATGGGCCCTCCGTGGTCCTGCGGAAGGGTGCACTAGGGCAGAAATTATTGGGTTGAAATTTGAACAGAGAAATTGACAAATTCCCTGAGCTAAGGAAAGGGGAGTCCACTGAAGGAGATAAAGCTGACTGTAGTGTGGAGAAGGAAAGGCCTGCCAGGGAGGAGGCAAGGCTGCCAATTAAGAGAGGGCTTTGCAGAGACTGAAGGAAAGGACTGCAGAGCTGAATTCTGGGTCCTTCTCATAGTTTCCCACATGGGGTTCTAGAAGAATGAGTCTGGCCCAGCCGGAGCAGGCAAGGAAATGGAGAGGGTGTGTGTGTGTGTGTGTGTGTGTATATGTGAGCAGG
>PVKA01033779.1:0-24028 GCA_004027165.1 Ctenomys sociabilis | reverse complement strand
TATACAAATAAAATTTATAGCTAAAAACTCAAAACTGGGCAAAATCATTTGATTAGAAGTGAACATAGACTTTCAGACTTCAAATACACTTTTGCAGCCAGTGAGCAGGTAAGGAAATAGCTTTTAAAAACAACAAGTATCAAAAAGTAATAAACAACAGATACAAGATGATGTAAAGATGACCAACAAAGGACAAATGTATCATTGAGAAACAGGAGCCAACACAAATGAGATGAAAAGCATATGGGCAGAAGTAATAACAGAAAACTTCTCAAAGATGGGAAGTAAACTGACATTGAGTTATCTCCTTAAAGAGACAGATTCAGGTCTTTTTATTTATTTTTATTACTTTTATTGAGAAACAAATAGCAATGAGACAGTTTGAAAACTGATTCATGGGATAGTTTCAATAATTAATACATTGCATATTGTTGTCTTCATAGTGGTTATTCATAGTACAAGATGCAGACATGATATTCTGTCCAAACACTACTAGTTCAAATCTTCTCATTGAATTTTTCTTTGAACATTAGAAATTTTAATAAAATATTCTTAGCGCCTGAGTGCAATCCCCTGCTCCACTAAATAAATAAATAAAATATTCTTGCCTATGTTGTCGATAGCTCTTCCTTTTTTCCTTTTTTATTAATTTTATTGAGAAACTAATAGCAATGAGACAGTTTGAAAACTGATTAGTAGTACAATTTCAATAATTAAAACATTGTATATTGTTGTCTTCATAGTAGTTATTCATACTGCAGTTACGATATCCTGTCCAAACACTTTTAGTACAAATCTTTCTTCTCATTTCAGTGATACAGCTACCTACTATCAAATATTTACAAAAATTCTATCACAGAAAACAAAATAAAGAACAGTTACTATTCTGTTTTGTATATACATATTCAAAATGGTCCTTCATTTGTATCCCTTTGTTTTGCTTAGTTTTGCCAGAGTTAGGTATTCCATTGCCATTTTAATATTGTAGGTGTGTGAACTCAACAAAATAATACAATATAGTCCAGTACTTCATAATAGTAGTGGGCTATCCGTAGGACTGGCAGCTGATAGTGAGTTAAATGAGACATATAGAATTCCAAATAATATCAACCCAATTAAATCTACACCCAGGTATATAATAATAAAAGTCCCAGAAATTCAGCAAAGAACACACTAAAAGCCACAAGAGGAAAGAAACAGATCACAATGAAAGGAAAAACCATCAGAATAACAGAAGATTTGACAGCACAAACCATTAAGTCAAGAAGAGCATGGAGCCAAGTATTTCGAGTCCTGGGAAGGCCAGTAGCTTAGTGGATTAAGGCACCTGCTTAGGCAGAGTCAGGGATCAGAGTTCAATCCCTGGTGTGCTATGCCAGCCTTGCCCCCAGGGCACACTGAGAAAGCAATTGACACTGGGCCTGGTGGTGAGTCCCTGTAATCCCCGAGTTAGAAGGCTGAAAACTGTAGTATCACTTGAGTCAGATCTGTGTAGTGAGACCATGTAGACCCTGTGCTAACAACATGAATACAACAGCAACAAATACTCCAAGTCCTACAAGAAAATAAGTTCCATGGCCAGCCAAATAGCTTAGGGGATTAAAGAGGCTGCAAGCAGGCACAGGGGCTGAGGGTTCCATCCCCTGCCCTGCCATGACAGCCCTACCCCTGGGGCATGCTGAGAGGGCAAGTATGATGGCACAGCCCTGTAATCCCAGCATTTGGGAGGCTGTAAACAGGTGGATCAGCATGAGTTTAATCTAGTAGTGAGAATTGAACACTCTGTAGACTCTTCCCCCCAACCAAAAAAACAAAAGAAATTCCAACCCAGACATTCATATCCTGCAAAACTATCTTTGAAAATTGAAAGAGAAGTAAAATATTTCCAAGACAAAAAAAAAAAAAAAAACAACAACAACAAAAAAACTACTAAAGAAATTCATAATGGTCAAACCAATGCTACACAGAGTACTAAAAGACATTCTATAAAGGGATCAAAGTGACCACAGCTCCAACAACAATAACAACAGAAATAACTCATGACACAGGACAAATACTTAGAAACAGGACAAGTAGGGAGTCAATACCAGGAAAATAATGTGACAAACCTAAGCTAATAGATATCAACTATAAATGCACGATGTAAATGCACTCAATTCACAAATTGAAATGAGTAGATTGGCAAAGTGTATTAAGAAACAAAATCCAAAAATGTGCTGTAGGAAACACGACTAACTCAAAAATAAATTCAAAAGCTGAAAGTCAAGGGATAGAAAAAAATACTACATGCTCCAGGAGCTCAGAAAAAAGTAGGGCAGCTATTCTGTTGGTAGAATCTGATAATCAAACCAAAATGATCAAATAAGATAAAGAAGATCACTGCACACTATTCCTGGGATCATTTCAATAGGAAGAGATAACAGTGGAAAATACGCATGCATCAAATATCAGAGCATTCAATTGCATAAGACAAAATTTAAAGGACATGAGAAACATAATACCCAATAACACAGTCTTAGAAGGGGATCTTAATACCCCATTATCTCTAAAAGATAGTTGGCAAGTAAGCCAGTATTTAGCCAAGATGTAGCAGAGCTGAATGAAACCTTTGAAAAAAATGGGCTTAGTGAACACTTAAATAGTGTTCTGACAAACAAAATCTGAATACACATAATTTCCAATTGCACATGGGACATTCTGTGAAATAAAACACTTACTAGTCCATGTATCATGCTTATGTTAATGCATGGAAATGCAAAGTATCCCATGGATGTTATCTTGCCACAGGGCAATGAAACTGGAAATTAATGACAAAAGAAACCACAAAAATCCATAGACATATGAAGATTAAATAACACTCTCCTCAGCAACCAATGGGTTACAGGTGAAATTAAACAATAAATTAAACAACATGTACAGTCTAATGAAAATTCAAACACAACTTACTGGAAATTGTGGGATGCAATGAAAGCAGTGCTCAGAGGGAAGTTTATAGTGGTGAACTCATGCTGTATCTATAGCTGCTAGAATAAAAGAAAAAAAACCAAATTAAAGCACAAAGTAGGTAGGGAATTATAAATAGAGCAGAAATTAATGCAACTGAGACAAAGAAAACATTATAAAATTAATGAATCAAAGAGGAGGTTCTTTTTACAGATTAAGTACATTTGTTAAAACCCTAGCCAACTTCATTAAAAAGAGGGAAAAATTCAATATCAAGGAATAAGGAATGAAAAGAGAAAAATTACTGCAGGCCCTATGGAAATTCAGAAGACCATAAATAGCTAAATAGCTATTTTGAAAATCTTTACTCTTACAGAATCAAATACACAGAAGAAATAGACAGCTTTCTAGATAGGTACAAATTACCAAAACTGAATCAAGGAGATACAGAAACAGTGAGTAACCCAAAATCACCCATTGTAATTGAAAATATAGTAAAAAACTTACCAATAAAGAAAATCTCAGGTCCACATAAATTCACAACTGAATTCTACAAGAAATTCTGAGAACATTTAATGCCAATACTTGTCATCTTTAATGCAATTTAAAGCAATATTCCCAAAATTGTTGCTGAAGGAAAATATTACACTGATAATAAGAACAGAGAAAGACTCAAAGAGAAGAGAGACTCACAGGCCAATGTCCTGGAGAAGGTAGGTGCGAATCTTGAAGGCATAGAATGGACAGAGTTCATGAAAAAAAACCAATTGGGAAATACTTCAAAGAATCAACAACTGGGATCTCATCATATTGAAAAGTTTCTGCATGTCAAAAGAAATTACTAACAGAGTGAAAAGACAACCCACAAATTGGGAAAATTTTTTAACCAACGATCACTCAGAAAAAGGACTTCTATCTAGAACATATAAAAAACTAATAAAAATCAGGATTCAACAACCCAATTTGAAAATGGGCATTTTAAATGAACACACTTTTCTCAGAGAAAGAAACACAAGTTGCAAATAAATACTTGAAGAAGTGTTTCACCTCCCTGGTCGTTTGATAAATGCAAATTAAAACAAATTTGAGATATCATCTCACCCAAAAAAAGAATCGTAATGATAAAGAAATCCACTGATAACAAACCCTTGTGAGGGTCTAGGCAGAAAGGAAACCTTCTACACTGCTGGAGAGAATGTGGACTAGCACAACCACTATGAATATCAGGTGGAAACTACTACAAAACCTAGGATGGGAGGTCCCATCCAGCTCAGCTACTCCCCTTCCTGGCGGTTTTCCAAATGAATTGAAAACATCATACCACAGTGATACATGGTGTACCCATGTTGACTACAACACAATTTGTCATAGCTAAATCCTGCAAACAACAAAAATGCCCATCCCCTCAGGAAGGGATAAAAAGATTATGCTATTTTTATACAATGAAGTATTATTTAATTTAAGAAAGATAAATGAATGCAACCAGAGGCTATACTTACGAGTGAAATAATCCAGACCCACATTTGTGAATGTGGTATTGTCTCCCTAGTGTAAGAACCTGAAAGAACAGTAATCTGAAAGGTATAATAGATATTGTAAAATGGAAAGAAACTGAATATAAAGAATAAATAATGAAGACAAGGGAAAGGAGAAAAAGTAAGAAAAATGAAAGAAACAGGGAAAATCATGCAATTATGTTTACAGGATAGCTGAGATGATTATATTACAAATTTCCAACAGTTTTTTGAAAATGCAAGTTAATGTTTAAGACTGTATTTTAACTAATTCTACATGCTAATATCTGCAGTTCGAGCAACTATTCAGAAGGCAACTATATGCCGTAAAATAACCACAGTTAAATATTTCTCATCTTGTTTTGCTAAATATGTAGCATTTCTAAAGACTCTCTTTAAATTAAAAATAAAAAAGTAGGACTGGCAAGATAGCTCAGCGGATTAAAGCACCTACTTAGTAGACACAGGGACCAGGGTTCAATCCCCAGCCTGTTGCACCAGTCCCATCCCCGGGGTGTGCTGAGATGGTGATTGAGACCGTGCGTGGTGGCACATGCCTGTAATCCCAGGTCTTGGGAGGCTGAAAACAAGAGGGTCACTCCAAGTCCAATCTATGTAGTGAGTAGTGAGACCATGTAGACCTGCACTAATACCAAACTAAAAAAATAAAATAAAATAAAAAGTGAAAAGCAAAAAAGGTCAAGAAGGGGCCAGGGAAATGGCTCAGTGGAATAAGCGCTTCCCTGGCAAGCCCAAGGACTTGAGTTCAATCCCCCGTTCTGCCAAAAAAAAAAAAAATCTGATTTAGGCCAGGCGTGGTGGTGCATGCCTGTAATCCCAGCACTCGGGAGGGTGAGGCAGGAGGATTGTTGTGAGTTTGAGACCAGCCTGAGCTACAAAGTGAGCTTAAAGCCAGCCTGAACTGCATAGCGAGACCCTGTCTCAAAAAGACAAAAAAAAAAAAAAAAAAAAAAAAAAAAAAAAAAAAAAAAAAAAAAAAAAAAAAAAAAGTCAAGAAAACATTATGGTTTATTGTAAGCAATTGTTAATGTTGAACTTTTTGTCCTGTCTGGCAAGCCTATATCTGGTACTCTTTTTTTTTTTTTTTCTTTCTTGGTGGTACTGGGGATCAAACTCAGGATCTTGCAATTGCTAGGCAGGCACTTACGCTGCTGAGCTATCTCCTTGGCCCTGTATCTGGTATCCTGAGCAACAAATTTGACAATAAAAATATATATTATAACAAACATTTTTAAATTGTTACTTTTGATTTGTTTTGCTTTTTTTTTTTTTTTTTTTTTTTTTTAAGGTATGGTTGACAGGGTGTTCAGTGTCTCCCTACTGGATCAAACATGGTGTTACAGGCGCACGCCACCATGCCCAGCCTCAATTTTCATCTCAGTGTGCCCCAGGGTAGGGTTGGCATGGCAGGCCGAAAGACTGAATCCCTGGGCCCTGTGCCTGCTTGCAGATGTGTTAATCCACTGAGTTATTTGGCTGGCCCTAAATTTGAAATTTTTGTTTTAAGATACGAAACATATGTATCGTCATATGTTACTCTTTCTATCTGTGTTTTTGCCATTTGTTTTTGTATTTGTTTTTATTATTTAAAATTAAATTAAATTAAAAACCAAGAACTAGACCTATGCCCCTTGATGCTCAGGATTCTTGCTTTGTACAAAAGATCAACTGACTGTTCTGCGCCTTGACACCCAAACGTAGTACTCTCTTACATTCCGTGATGCAACATTATCTTCTCTGAGACTCCTAGGAATGACAGCGTCATGTGTCATTCTTTACACATGCAATCTCAATGGCTTAAATATATTTGAATACTGAAAAGCAAACTCCACAACCTTTAGGAAAAAAATCTCTAAAATTAAAGGTTTCCCAAGTATGATTGCTTGCCTACTCTCAATTTCTCAGATCCAGATTTACTATTCTCAAATATTGTGGTGGCACTATGCGACCAGTAACATGGAAACAGAATGAATCAAAGGCTCTAGAGAAGACATAATTATGTTATTTCAACTTGAGAGCAGCTCAGGAATGAGGATTTTGCATGAGCCATGCCAGAAGATCATGTTTTCATAGGAATATTTGAAAATAGGTAAGTATAGTCTTTTTTTGACATTCACCTTACAAATATTTGAAAACTATAAGGACACATAACATTATCTGATTAATAGCCATCAATTAATAACCTGTGTTCAGCAAGCTAGAGGAAAGAAATAATAAAGAATAAGAAACTTGCAATGATCAAAGTAAAAAGGATTTTATCTGAGAACAAAGAATTAAACATTTAATCTTGGATCCTCTATTTATACTCTTAGTTATGGGGGCAAAATATTTTCTTCTTTTAAGTCCTAGTCTCCTCCCTAAAATAGATGTAATATACATTTTAAATATTTTACAAAAACATTAAATAATATATAAAAGTTGATCATAATTCATGGTGAATAATTGTAGAAAATATCACAGCGAACAACCCATAGGATTAGAGAGATAGCTCAGTGATTTAAGCATCTATCTGGGTAGTATTAGGACTGCAGGTTTGATCCCTGGGACAAAATTCTTGCTGACCCTGGAATCTCTGGTGCACTGTGCCTGCTACAGAAACTGGGAGTGATGGAGCAGGCAGGCCTGCAAACCCCATGCTAAAGAGGCTGAGACAGGAGGATCACTACAAGTCTGTGCAGTGTAGCAAGACCCTATACCAAATGAGTGAATACCATTTTTTAAAAAAGCAAAACCCATTACCACTATCCCCCTAAAAATAGTCTCCCTACCTTTGCCCACACTTATTGCATCATTTTTCTCATTTCCAAATCAGTTGTGGAAATCTCCATTCCTAACTGTCTTTATGACCCGATCAAAACTAACATAAATGTTGATACCTAATGCCACACAGGGGAAGGTGGGCTTGTAAAACCTTAGTGCTGTATGTACCTAAATGGGAAGTATTCACTGGATGTGGAACTTTGTGGCTTTTGGCTCTTACGCAAATACAAACAACAATGAAAGGTAAAGATTTTGAGTAAATTCAGGACATTGAAGAAGCAGTATAATTAAAGATACTCATGAAACTGGACTGCTTTAACTTCTTTACAAAGTGGCTACAATAATGAAGTATGTTCCAGGCAAGGAGGGTAATGAGGTTTTATTTATGTTTTTGACAATGTGCTTTTTATTGTATGTTTTATTACAAATACAAAATATCCTTTTATGTTACAGCTAAAGACAACCAAACTATCTTTACTAGTTTTCTTTGTCTCAAATTGCCTTATATTCAATTAAATTTTTGGAGATTCAAATTAAATCCTAAATACTGTTGGAATTCTTTAATCTGTCTCATACATAGTACAGTTTTCTTTTGGAGCACTTCTGTGCTCTGCTCTGCTTCTGAGAAATCTACCGGCAATCTGGATTAGTTACATGTCATGGCTCACAGCTCATTTTGTTAATTCCAGTCTGTAACTCATTTAACAAAATATTTATGTCAAATTTGGACGAACCTTCTCTAAATATAATTATAGGTCCATTTATGATTTGCAATGTGCTATTATTTTCTACAATAAGATATCCTTTAGCTTCTCATTTAAGTGATCTGTTCTATTGTACTGTGCCAAATAAATGGCTCTGAATCATTTCCAAGGTTCTTTCTGATGTAAAATATTTGTAAATTGTATTTTTTCTATTAATATGAACATCATCATTTTAAATTTCTGTGTTTTGGGTTATTGTGATCTTTTTATCCATGATATTTTTTTCTGTGCAGCCTAAAATCTATGTTTAAACTATCCAAATGATCACCTTGTTGTTCACAAAGATTTTCTACCCTTCTTAATGTTGAAGTAAATTTCATCTCCATATGATCATCTATAATGATGAATCTATATTTATAATGTATAAATACTATGCTTTTATGGCTAATGATTTTATCTGTTAGGCTAAACTGAGAGAGAAGAAAAAAAGGAGGAAGAGGAAAGAGAGAGATGGAGGGATTGAGAGAGAGAAAGAGCAGACAGAGACAGAGACAGAGACAGAGACAGAGACAGAGATAAGACAGAGAGCTGGAATTTATTGCCAAGTTTTCTCAGCCAGACCTAGAGCACTTGGACATCTCAGATTATTTAAGATTCTTCTCCTGACTCCAAGTGCTGATACCTTTCTAAAATATGGTTGACTTTAACAAAAAACAAGGGATCATTTTCCTATGGAATAGATAACTTATCTAAAATTCAACTGACACCTTCTCAGTACCTTACATTTTGGAAGGTGTTAATACATTCTTTATTTCATATTTTTCTGGGTTTACATCAACTCATGTATTATTTTATAAACACACATAGAAAAGCTGCAGGCAAAAACCTATATGCTTGCTTGGCAGGGGGACGCATTTGTTTTGTAAATGATTTTTTTGTTCTCAAATCAACCGCTGTCAATTCTTTTTGATCATACCTATTCAAAGGTGAGTTTTCAAAAGTTCTCACAACTCACTCTGAACACTGTATGGTTATGAAACATTATTATGAAGACTGAGTGTCTGGATAACACTGGCTCTACATAGTACTAATTAAGTGCTTAAAGGGTTAGCAGTTTGACATTTCAGTGAAATTACTTGACTCTTGAGAGTGACCTGTGATGTTGAGTATGTGGTGAAACTCTAATTTTTTTTAAAAAATTAATTATGTTAATTTAAATTGAAATTGTCTGCAGTACACACTTTAAGATTCACAATATTGATGTCTATTTTCCAGAATAATTTAAGCAATGACTAACTTTAGCCAGTGTGGTGATTTGCACCTGTAAATTAGCACTTGACAAGGTGAGGTTGGAAGATTGATATGAGTCCAAGGCCAGCCTGGGGCACATAGTGAGTTCAGGGCCAATCTGGACTCCAAAATCAACTCTGTCTCATAAAGAAAAGAAAAAAAATGAAAACGCCTACAAGCAGGTTCAGGGGCCAGGGTTCAATCCCCCATGGCCTGCAGTGCCAGCCCCTCCCTAGGGTGTGCTTAGCAATTGAGATTGGGCTTGGTGGAGTGTACCTGTAATCCCAGCACTTGGGAGGCTGTAAATAGGCAGATCACTATGAGTTGCATCTAATAGTGAGACCCTGAACACCCTGTAGACCCTTCCCTAAAATACAAACAAAAAGATAATTTAAATTTTAAGTTTTTCCATGTTATATAAACTGACTTTGAGGTAAATTTAACTAATATGAAAATATTCCCTAAGATGCACACAAAATCACGATAGGTTACAGAAAGCACTAGGATAGAAATTGGCAGGTTTGATTTCTAGAGACAGGGAAAAAATATAATATTTGTGACTCAGGCTAATCAGCTAGTACTAATTTTAATTTTACTGAGCTATAAGATTAGAAGGAAGGCTGGGTGTGGTGACACATGCTTGTAATCCCAGCACTTGGGAGGCTGAGGCAGGAGGATTGTGGTGAGTTCAAGACCAGCTTGAGCTACAAAGTGAGCTTAAGGCCATCCTGAACTGCATAGGGAGGCCCTGTCTCAAAAAGACATAAAAAAAAAAAAAAGATTAGAAGGAAATAGAACCTCCTCTGTTATTTTCTAGAAATTTAGGTAAAAAGAATTCAAGTAACATATATCTTTGATTATGAACTATTGAGTCAAATACATTGTGGATAATTCAATTGTAATAAATGCACTAAGGAGAATTGAATTATAATAAAAATAATAGGACATTTATTATAAATTTGAATGGCCATAATTGAATATAATTTTGGTTTGTGTCAATTCTCTCCAACAGTACTTCATAAGCATCTAGTGAATTTTCTTTGAGTAGATAAAGCAGAATATGATATCAGATATCAAAAGGAATACATGTATTAGGTTAGATCAAATAAATACATATAAAATGACTCTATACTTCAAAGCCAGTATAAAAATTTTGACGATGCAGCATTAGGCTTGAAGTTGATAAAAACTCAGTCTCAATTCTGTTAAATCAGGGAAGTTATCAGAGCGTGGGCTTATCTTGGTGTGACCATTAAGTAGTTTGTAAAGCACTTATCTTACAAAAATTGAAAATCTTATAAATAACCCAAGGGAAATAAACCAAGACCTTATTTGCATATAGTAAGGAAAGAAAACTAGATGAAACCAAAGACCAGTGAGCATCTAGGCTGAAATAATATACATAGGTGGATTTCATTTTTGCCCAAACGTAGTTCTGTAATGTCTTCTCTGAAATAAAAAAAAAAAAAAACTAAAACCTTGCAAAGCATAAATAAACAGCAAAGTCATGTTAATTTATTTACTTCCTGATCCAGTGGAAAAAACATATGTAAGAACTAGACTCTCATTTTACCAGATTCATTGTTATCTCTAGTTTCAAATCATTTCAAAATGCATGTTTCAGAACAGTGCTAGTTCTCAGTTGCTAGTAGAAGAAAAGCACCAAAGGGATTATTGCAAATCTGATCATAAAAGACAGCTGTCCAACAATATGTATTGCAATGTAATCCACACTCCATGTGGTTCAGGTAAGGCTCTTACAATTCATAATAAGTAACCAATATCAGTGAAAATAATAAACATGCTCTGTGGATTAGTCCTTATTCTCATTTCTAGTATAGATTGAGTTGAAGATTAAAACATATCTGTACTATGTCTGGGAATATTTTAGAGATGGCTTAACTGCTATCATCCTAAGGAGATTTGCCCCTGAGCAGCTAGCTAAGCAGTGAAGCAGGATAATAGAACAGAGCAGAGGAAGGACCACAGAGTAAGAATTAGGTTGCTCAAGGAATGTGCGGGAGACATTAACAAAATTACATCTGTGAAACTGAGAGGTTGAAATATCTCTCAAAACTTGTGGATAAATATAAAATATTTTTATTTGTTGAGGGTACTGAGCATAATACTAGTATATAGAAAACCAATTACAGATCACTAAATACCTAGCTGCCTTACTATTATAAATGCAATTTTCCATGAGAATTGGGTTGTATTAAGTGATAGAAAGTTGTCAACTCCTTTCATATTGAAATGAACCACACACAGCTAAAGTTCAGAAGACACAATTCAACTCGCAAATTAGGTTATGAGCTCTTTGCAGTGATATACAAAGTCTGATTTGATTTCTTCATCCCTAGTGCCTAGCAAAGTGTCTAGAAAATAGTACATGCAATAAATGTTTGATGAATGTATCTATTAAAAAGGAAAAGGAAGAGCCAAAAAACCCTTTCTGACCATCAATTGCGGCAAGTGGGAATAGACCAATTTAGATAACTTCAGTTGTTAAATGAGAAGCGAGTCTTAAGGGCTTGGTGCAGCTGGCATTGAATTGAGCTGTGGTGCTCCTTAGTACATCCGGGAGCTGAAGCAATCATGCTAGGTGGGATTTAGCCGAAGATCACCCACTCTAAGTAACTGCTACATATTACGACCTCCTATTGCTTGCTATAAGGGTTTTTCTGCTTTATTGTGCCATGGTATTATTTTTATGAGTTTTTTTTTTTTTTCTTTTCTTAATGAGCAAGTCAGGAAACAGGCTCACATTTTATTAGCATTGATACAAGCTACGTACTTTTCACCGATACAGAAAGGCTAACATATTATGAAGATTACTCTAAGTTTTCCTATATGTATATACAAAGTTGCCTAGAAAGATATGTGCATTAAAAATGTTAAATCATTATTTGAAGGGAGAGTATAGAAGCAGTCCATTTGTACTATATGTTCATGATATAGAGAATAATTAACAACTTTGATCAAGTTACTTTGCTTTGGATAAAGAATTCCATATAAAGATGATAGTAATACCTTTAAAAACCACTCAAGTCAAATTATTTTCCTAATAATAGTGAGACATAGTAAGCCTCTGAGCACATTTTCAGTGATGGAAGTAAAGTGATAATGGCTGAAATCACTGGCACCTTCTCAAAAATTTAGGCAATAACATACAGTGCTACTGTTAATCATACTATGGACATTTGACTTGAGTACAGGGTACCGAAGTATCAATTCCCTGTCCATGATTTAACGGAGAAGTAACTTTTTTATAAAGACTGTACACATAAGTGTACTTCTCTTTTAATACTGCAGTAAAATGTGAAATGGTCTATATTTCTTCATATATTGTACTAATACCCTTTAAAATATATTTTTGTGTTTATTTTTTTCATACTTTGTTGAGATTTTGTCATCTATAAGGATTATAGGTATTTATTTGCATTTGAAGGCCTAATATCAGATCATATTTTCCTCAAGTAATTTCACTGATAGGCAAATGAATGATGACATCCTTTAGCTTTATATGCATTTGATTTTAGATTTATTTCACATTCTTAATATGTGCATGTGAGCATCTGCCAGATGTATGAAATTATGATTAATACAAAAAACCCTCTACGAATAATAGCTGTTTTCCATATCAAGGCAAAGTCTCAAAAAGTAAATTTTTTGTTTTTCAGTACAGGGGATTGAACTCAGGACCTTGTCCTACTTATGCTTCCCTGGCCAGGAAGTAAAATAATTGTATTTATGCATGTATGCATGTATGTATACATATACATATACATATATATGTATATATACATATACATATGTATATGTACATATACATATACATATATATATACACACACACACACATATATATATATATATATATATATATATATATATATATAGTACAGGGTTTACAGAGCCTTATACAGATCGGACTCATACTGATCCTCCTGTTTTCAAACTCCCAAGTGCTGGGATTATAGGCACATACCACTCAATTGCTGTCTCAGTGAGCCCCAGGGATGCCAGAGATTGAACCCTGGTCTCCGTGTCAGCCTAAGCAGACTCTTTAATCTGCTGAGATATCCAGCCTACCCTAAAATAATTTTATTTTATTTATTTCTCACTTATGTATTTGCTACAACGTCTCACTTCACAGCTCAGACCCATAACAGTCCTCTTTTCAGCCTCCCCAGCACTGGGATTTCAGGCATTTACCACCATGCCTGAACTTAAAATAATTTTACTATTTAACTAAAATTACATTTTACCATAAATGAATAAAGAAAAGGAGAATTTAGTAGGAATGGCTGATGAATTTAACCATAAAATATAAATAACACACCAGATATAATAAGAAGTTTGAAAATTCAATGAAATCAAAATCCAGCTAATCTGGATTTTGTTCTCTTTTGCTATATATTACTACTGAAATTATTGTAATGCCTTTTGCCTTGTATTACTTTAGTGAGAAGTCTTGTCTTTCTGCTCATTGTTCCTCTATAAGTAATGCTTCTGTCTTCTCTGTTTTTGAGGGTTTTCTCTTTCTTATTGATTTCAATGAAATTAATTATGATTAATATGGAATAATTTTGTTCCTTTACTTTTCTTATATATGATATACATTGAGCTTCTTGGATTTATTAATTTATAATTTTCATAAAATTAGAAATACTTTTTTCCATAATTTTATTGAAGAACAAATAACAATGAGACAGTTTCAAATCAAATTAGTAGGAAAGATTCAATACTTAATATATTGCATGCTGTTTTCTTAGTGGTTATTTGTTGTTCAACCTACAGACATGATATTCTGTTTAGAAACGTTATTAGAGCAGATTCCTCTATTCATTGAATTAAGAGAATGTAGCTGTATAGCTACCTTTTTTATAGCTGATTTATTGGACAGTTTTGATAATTAATACTTTTTACATTGTTATATTTCTAGTGGTTATCCATAGAACAAGAAGGAGACAGGCTATCTATCCTAGCCAAACACTATTGTGCAAATTTTCTTGTCATAGAATTATGCAAAAGTTGCTGCATATTTATCCTAATGGTTCTGTATATACAAATACAGAATGGTTCTTTCTTTGTATCCTTTATTTTTGTTTAGTCCTGCTAGAGATGAGTATTCAATTGGCATTCAATTAATTTAGGTGCTTGAATTCAGTGAAACACTCCAACACAGTCCAGAAGTCCACAATAGTAGTGGGTTATCCAGAGAAGTTGTTGACTAGAGCCTTTTACAGCTCAGCATATTAATATGGCTTTACTTTATATACCTCATTTATATATGTTTCTGCCTTGGCCCCAGAAATACTTTAATAAATAATTTCTCAAACGTTTTTCTATTATCTGTTATCTCTCCCCATTTAAGGGAATCTGTATATAGAGTTGGGGTTTCTTTCTTTTTCCTTTTAGTGTATTTAGGACAGGGTCTAAAGAGTCTACAGGATCACTATATAAGTTGGTTTTATAGTGATTCTCCTGTTTTCAGCCTTCCAAGCACTGTGCATGCACCATGCTCAGTCTCTATCACTGTCTCATTGCTCCTGGGAGTGGGGCCAGCACTGTACACTGGGGATCTAACCCCAGCTGCTGTACTCTGCCTAAACAGATACTTTAATCCACTGAGCTACCTGGCTGGCCCAAACTGGAGTCTGTTGCTTTGTTGTGTTTTATTTAGTCTGTTTGGCATTTTGTGTTCACTTCATTTTATTAATTTCTGTTGCTTACAATGTTTTATGCCAAGGACCTACTCTGCTCTTAATATCTAATATTTCCACAAGCTAAATGGCTTAAGAGAAAGTTTATCTAATTAGTTCTATATAGGCCAAGCATTCAAACTCAAGGTATCTGTATGGCATACTCCTGCAGGAGGTTCTAATTGACTGTAATTAATTACTACTGGTTTCCAGTAGCTTTGGTATTCTTCAGATTATGGCTACATTTATCTGTTTGTTCTTAGTATCAACTTCTTTCTGTGTCTCTTACAAGAACTCTTTCAATTGTAGTATTCATTGAGACATTCCAGGATTATGTTCTTATCACAGGAATCTCATACCAATGTTTATGCAAATACAGGACCGTGCACAGGCTCCAGGGCTCAGGAGAGGAGTGCCGGGCCTGGAGCGGTACCTTGCAGCCTATGTCATGGTCTGCACTCTTTTACTTATCTCAGGCATGTATTTTATCTTGAGAAGTGTTTCATTATAAATTCCACGTTTCTACTTGAAATAGTTCTTTCCCTTTCTGAATATATGCACTACAGTTTTAAAATACTGGTTTGAAGCCGGGTATGGTGGCACATGTCTGTAATCCCAGCACTCGGGAGGCTGAGGCAGGAGGATTGTTGTGAGTTCGAGACCATCCTGAGCTACAAAGTGAGCTTAAGGCCAGCCTGAACTGCATAGTGAGACCCTGTCTCAAAAAAGACAAAAAAAATAAATAAATAAAATAAAATAAAATAAAATACTGGTTTGTTGACCTTTCATATTGATTTTGTATTTTGTGCCATTTCTATTTTGTTTTATTCATTGATGTTTTCTGTATAATTCAATATGCTTTTTCAAGCTTGATAACCCTTACTAGGAAACAAACGGAATAAGAGATATTTTTGATTTTAACTTCTTTATACAAAGTATATAATACCCCCCTAAATACTGCTAACTTTCTCTTTTGTATTGAAATCTGCAATTTAAAACAAATTTTTTAATATTGTGCTTGTTTTAAATCTCTCTTTGTCTCAGTCAATATTTTCATTATTGAAGATATATCGTCTGGTACTCAAAGAAAAGGATTCTCCTCTCTGGCTGGCAAAACAGGAGCTATCCCTGACCTTGTGTGACACCCAGTGATTATTATTCCCTTTGAAATGTGTGGCTGTTTCTTTCCTGGGCTGAGTTGTGTCCCTTAAAAGTCATGACGACCTCTAAAGTAAGTGTTTTGCTGATAAATTCTTTGAAGTGACAACATTAAATCTGGTGAAATGCATAGGGCACTAATCCCATATGACTGGTATCCTTGTCACAGATAGACCCCACGTATTGTCAGGAGCAGAGAAAAGGCTAGGTAAGGACACAGGGTAACAAGATTGTCTGTGGGTCAGGAGACCTGGAGAGAAGCAGACCTCCTGACACCTGATTGTGGACTCCCAATCTCTGGAGCTGAAGGAGAATAAGTCCCTTTTGTGCAGATCATCTAATCTATAGCTTGCTATTATGACACAACCTGCTGAGCAGGCAAATACCCTGGCCTGGGGCAGTTTTCACATAAAGAATAGCCTCCAAAGATCTCAAAATCCTTTTAGCGCTGTTGTCTTATCTCCTGGCCTCATGAACTCCCCTGGACTTTGCTGTCTGAATTTCTGGTCCTGTTCTTTGAGAAGAATAGTACAACACACATGTCTGTGCTCCTTAATTTAATTTAAAAATCCAATGCACTTGTAAACCTCTCAATATAATTGTTTTCACAACTAGTTCTTATACAGTGTATCATACAAACTAATTATATAACAATCTTAAATAGTAAGGTTGGTAAAAAGCGGTATTTCAAAGCATGTGTGGCATTGCCTTGATTTTTTCTTATGATCTAATCTATCTGTTGCAAAACTCAATTGTTTTCATTATGTAGTACTAGGTATTTTATTAGCCATAAATTCTGTACCATTTTTCTTGAAGGAAAACTGTTAATTCTGTCTGCCATGTGAAACAAATTAAAAAAATTGTCATCTTTCATTGCCAATGATTGCTATCATATATTGACATAGTACATTCTTTCATAGGTCTGTCATTAATAATATTCTATGCATATTACATATATCATTATAGTACTTCTTACATAAGTGATTACTTCTAGTGAATAAGTATGTGCACTTTATTCAAAGTTATATATATAATCATTTAATTTCAATATAAGAAAAAATACTCCTAAAATTTATTTGGAACAAGAAAAGATCTAGAGTAGCAAGGGCAGTCTTGGCCAATAAAGACAAGAGAGGAGGCATCACAATTCCTGACTTGCAATTGTACTACAAAGCTACTGTGTATTGGCAAAGAAATAGACCTGAGGATCAATGCAATAGATTAGAAGATGCAGAGGCATCTACGAACACACTCAGACATCTGATCTTCAACAAAAGGGCCAATCAAGCTTACTGGAAGAAAGAGAGCCGCTTTCACAAATGGTGCTGGAAAACCTGGCTTTCTAAATGCCAAAAACTAAAACTTGACCCAGCTCTGACACCATGCACTAAGCCAAAGTCAAAATAGATTAAAGATCTAAACATTAAAACAGAAACATTCAATCTCCTGGAAGGGAAAGTAGGATGAACTCTTGAAGACATAGGAGTAGGCAAAGAGTTCATGAACAAACATATATTTGCATGGGAAACACTTGAAAGAATCAACAACTGGGATCAACTCTTCTTGAGGAGTTTCTGCACATCAAAAGAAATTGTCAACAAAGTGAAAAGACAACCCACAAATTTTGAAAAACTTGTAATAAGCAATCAGTCAAAGGTCTGCTATCTAGAATATATAAACAACTAAGATATAACAAGGCCCTCAGATTTAAAGACCCAATTCAGAAATTGGCATCTAAGATGAATACACACTTCTCAGAGGACGAAATCAAAGAAGCGAATAAATATATGAAAAAATGCTCCACATCACTAGCCATTCGTGAAATGCAAATAAAAACGACACTGAAATACCATCTCACTCCAGAAAGAATGGCTATCATAAGGAAGTCAACCAACAACAAATGTTGGAGAGGTTGTGGGGAAAAGGGAACACTTCTCCACTGTTGGTGGGAATGCAGAATGGTACAACCATTGTGGAGGGCAGTGTGGAGACTCCTCAAAAGAGTAGGACTAGAAATCCCATTCAATCTGGCAATTCCCCTACTGGGAATTTTCCCAGAGGAAATGAAAACATTGTATCATAGTGATATATGTGTACCTATGTTTATAGCAGCACAATTTGTGATAGCAAAATCTTGGAAACAACCAAGGTGTCCATCACATGAGGAATGCTTGAAAAAGATGTGGTATTTCTATATAATGGAGTAACTCAGCTATAAAGAATGATAAACCTGAAACATGTATGTTGGAGTGGATGCCACTTGAACATATACTCATAAGTGAAATAAACCAGACACACATGTGCAAATATCGTTTATTCTCCCCAGTATAAGAAGCAAAAAGAAGAAAGAAAAATAGAAATGTACAACAACAACAAAAGACAATTGAGTTAGACAGTTAAGGCAAACTGAACAGCAAATGCTGCAGAGTATTAAGCAGCCTTTCTTCTGGATGGTTAACAATATAAGTTCACAGATCAAAACTGGAGAAATAGAAGAGCCCCAAGGCCAGCCAGCATTTTGGACCTAGCCTTTGAAGGTTAGTGAAGACTCAGGGCATAGGAGAACCTGTACTGTAACATCATGAAACTCAGTTTTGCCCCAAATTTTCTGATCAAGGAGATTATAGAGCCACAGAAGAAAGAGACTGATGATATATAGTGTTCCTGGGGAGAGTCACATGGAGAGAAAACTTTCTCTCAGGCTCTGTCAGAGAGCAAACTCGTCAAGCATTGGCCATGACACATCCACATGGATGACACAGACAAAGGATCTGCAGAGTAAGGTACAGGATTACAAGATAAACCCTGAGGGACTTCACTGACCTCATCATAAACAAAAGCTACATCTTTTGTTATAGAGGTCTTGCTCTATCTCGGTCTTAACCATCCAGCAGAAAAGTATAAAAGTCAGGTGTATAGCATGGGGCCATAATAACAAGTTGAGTAGTAAATGGCAATAGTCAACAGATAACAATATAACAGATAACTATTGTGGAATTCTGGATTGTGTTCGATTGTGTCGCCGAGTTCAGGCACCTAAATTCTTTTAATGACAATGGATGCCCATCTTTGACCAGTCGAAACAAAAAAGGTGTATGCAAACGAAGAATCATGATGTGTGTGTATAAACAGTACAGTTAGGATAAATATGTTGTGCTTCTGCACAATTCTGCGAGAAGCAAGATTTGCAGTATTAGTGGTTGGACAAGATATTATGTCAGCTTCTGTACTATGGACAACCACTAGGAAAATAACAAGGTAGAAAGTATTAATTATTTAATCTGTGATATAATTCAGGTATAATAAAATAAGTAAATAGCTACACTCTCTTAATTCACTGATTACAGACATGTGCTATAATGTCTGTAAGTATAATATCATGTATGTACCTTGTATGATACCAAAACATTACAAAAACAGTTTACAATGTAAAAGAGAAAAAAAAAAAAAAGAAAAAGAAAAAGACATGATATTTCGATATAATGGCATATTACTCAGGTATAAAGAATGGTAAACTTGAAGCATTTATATTTAATTGGATGCCACTTGAACATATACTCATCAGTGAAATAAACCAGACACATATGTACAAATATCATATAGTCTCCCTAGTATAAGAAATCAAAAGAAGAAATACAAATAGAAGAGCATAACAATAACTAACAAGAAGTTATTCAAGTAGTTAGGGTAAGCTGAATTGCATATTGTGCAGGGTAACAATCAGCTTCTCTTCTGGATGATTAGCAACCTAAGTTACACATCAAAAATTGGAGTAATGGAAGGGCTGCAATGTCAGCCAACACTTTGACCGTAGGCTTTCAAGGGCCATGAAGACTCAGGACATGGGAGAACCTGTGCTGTAGCGTCATGGAACTCAGTTGTGGCCCAAATTTTCTGATCAGGGAGATTGTGGAGCCACCGAGAAATGTGATTGATTATCTATGGTATGCCTAGGGAGAGTCACATAGAGAGCTTTCTCTCAGGCTCTCACAGAGAGCAAACTGGTCAAGCAATGGCCATGACTCATCAACTGGCTGACACAGACAAAGGATCTACAGATTGAGGTGCGGGGTTACAGGATAAACCCTGAGGGTACCTGACTGAGGGTATTTGATACAAAAGTTACATTTTTTGTTATGTGGGTCTTGCTTTGTCTCGGTCTTAACCATCCAGCAGAAAAGTCTGAAGATGAGGTATATAAAATAAGGCCATAGGGATAAGCTGAGTTGTAAATGGCTCTAGTCAACAACTTCTTCGGATAACCTAGTATTATTGTGGACTGGTGGACACTATTGGATTGGTTCACTGAATTCAAGTACCTATAATAATTGAGTGACAGTGGAATACCTATCTCTGGTGGGACTAAACAAAAAAAAAAAGTGGGAGATGCAAAGGAAGAAGCATTCTGTGTCTGTATAAACAGTACAGTTAGGATAGATATGCAGTACTTTTGTGTAATTCTGTGTGAAGAAAGAATTGCACTAATAGTGTTTGGACAGGATATCCTGTCTGCTTCTTGTACTATGGATAATCACTGAGAAGATAACAATGTAAAAAGTATTAATTATTGAAACCGTACTATAATTCAGCTTTAAAATAAGATAGGTATACAGCTATACTACCTTAGATCATTGATTAGAGGCATCTGCTTTAATAGTGTTTGTAGATAGAATATCATGTATGCACCCTGTACAACAAAAAGCCACTACTAAAACAATGTGCAGTGTATTAATCGTTGAATCTGTCCTGCTGGTTTGATTTAGAGCTGTCTCATTGTTATTTGTTCTTCAATAAAATAAAATAAAAAATAAACAAAAATCTTCCCCCAAAAAAGAAAATTAGCACCAAAAAAAGATAGTAAAAAAGAACATCAGAAACAATACAGAACTTCACTAAACAAAATGATAGGATTCAACAACAGTTGCTATATTGCATTCTTTTTTTTTTGTTGTTTGTTTGTTTGTTTTTTATGTACCAGGAATTAAACTCAGGACACTGCGCTTGCCAGACATTTATTCTACTGAGCTATGTCCCCAACCCAATACATTGCATACTGTTGTCTTCAAATTAGTTGTTCAAATTACCAGATATAAGCATGCAAAATTGCTCAAAAAAATAAAAGAAAGAAAAGAAAAAATATACCTTAAAATTCTGAAATTAGCCATTAAACCATGAAGTATTTTCATTCAGGAATCATTGCCATCAGTATTTTGTAGTATCAGTTACAGCTTATTGTAGAGTATTTATTGTGGGTCCAAGGTGGATTTTTGTCCTCAGGTGAATTCCTGTGCACCTATGGTACTGCAGAGGATCACTGGATTGATCACTTTAGCAGATTCCTTCCCCAAGAGCCCATACTAATTGCTGCCTAAGTTTTCCAAGGAGAGATTTGGGTAGGTCATTAGTGACAGAGAGAACCTAAGAAAGGCTATTTTTTCTTGTCCTCTTATTGACCAAATTCTTGTCATTGCTGCCCCTTCTTTGGAAGCCTGGCAGTTTTTTCAAGCAGACTTTTTATTTCCAGATATTGCCAACTGACCCTGTCTTTGAACTCAACAATATTTCACTGTGTCTTACCTATTCTAAGCACTTACAAATTCAGTTATATATATCAATTATCCAATTTCATAAATTCTTAGAATTGTTTGTTTTATCCTGGATGACATTTAAGTGAAACAATTTATAAGGAAGAACCTTCACTACATTATTAGATTTCAATGTTTTCTTCCTAAGGAAGTGGGTAAATGTCAATTGATAAATTAGTCAAAATGGAACTTATTATGACATCTCAAATAGTTAAGACTATTTAGCATCAAGGAAAACAGATAAAAGGATGATATTAACTAGTTCAGTTATGTGAACATTAAGGAGAACAACAGTCAGGCAGTAGTAATTTCTATATATAAATGGAATTAGAAAAATACTCAAACTGTGTCAGAGTGAGCAAGCAGCTGCTAGCCAAAGAAACCAATTTATATGGAATTGTGATAGAAAATCAAAAGGCCCAGTGGGGTAGGGCAATTTTATTGACTACAGATGAGTACCAGAAAGAGCCCTATTTTAAAGAAAGTTGGAGAACATTCTGATGAAACAGAATTCAGCATATAGATATACAATAAATAAATAGCTATAAGTTAGTATACAGTTAAAGAGGGTGTTATAGAGTTTAAAGTAAATACAAAACAATAAGTAAAGTTGTGAGTACAAAATTCAATTTGTTGGGCTGGCAAGATAGCTCAGGGGTCAAAAGCTCCTGCTCATACAAGCTTAGGCAAGGATAAGAACCAACACTTGATCCAGGCACCACATGCAGCACCAGCCTTACATCCAAGGCAGCTCAACCAGCCACAGGAAAAAACAATCAATTTGTTCACTCTATGTCTCAGTTGCTGGTCTCCTTGCCATGACAAATATTTCACATTCAAAATGAAGGGGGAAAACTGTGTAGTTACTGGAGGTTTCAGTCCATACTCATCGGACTCAGTCAGAGTAGCACACAGCAGAGAGCAGCCTTTCATGACAGCAGCAGAGAGCAGAGAGCAAGTGAGAAGCAGCAATTCAGGCAGGTAGCAAGCCTCTCTCTCTTCCCTACATTGTAATGAAAAGTACCTGCCCGTGGGGAAGGTGTAACAACCACACCCACAGTAATCTATCACAAACTCCAAAAGCCACCCCATGATTGCATGAGGCTTTGAGGGGACACTTAGACCCAAACCATAACATGTGGCCTATGGACACCCAAAGATTCATGCTAATCCATTTATGCAAAAGGCATTTTAGTCTATCTCCAAGAGTTTCTAGAGTCCTACCAGTTTTAGCATGGCTGAAAAGTCCTAGTCCCAAGTCTCCTCCAAAATCAATTGCAAACTCTGCTATGATCCCCTTTATAAATGAAAAATTAAATTCTTCCAACATTTAATAGCACAAGATAAACATTACCATTTCCAAAGGCACAAAACAGCAAAGAATACAAAGCACTGGGTCCAACCCAAGTCCAAATTCAGCAGGGCAAACACTAAGTTCCCTATTTCCACATGGAACATCTGAGGCAATTTGTAAGCTGTGATCTACAAAAGCCTTACATCTCTCTCAGACCTGCCTTGCTTCTTTGCAGTTTCCCTTAGATGACCCACGTTCCTCACTTTTTCCAAACTTCTGGTATTTCCACTGGATAGGCTTCTCACTTACAGCTTTACACGCTTCCCTCTCAGGGGCACACTTTCTGGCCTCCCAGGCCTTTTGAAGTTTAGGGGGAAGCCTTCTTAACCTCAGAACTCCTGCTTTCTGCAAGTGCCTCAAACTAGCACCACATGGATGATGACAAGGTCTGCTGCCAGCTGGAGCATTAGCCAGGCTTTCTTCTCTTTTGGTTGTAGGGGTTTAGTGCCTGGATCTCCAAGCATTCTGCAACTGATTTAAGGGTTAAATCCTATGTGTCAGTGTCATTCTGAAACCTAGTACTTTGCGGCTTTCTCCTCAGGGCAAAGTACCTCACCCTTATAATAATGAGCCACAAAGGGTGGAGACATGCTGCTTCCTTTGACGGGCTCAGACCATCTTTTCCATTCTCTTGTTCCTTCTGGGCAATGAAAATCCCCTTACCTCTGTGTTTGCATTACACAACTTTCCTGGAGCTTCCTTTCTGGCCAAACTCACATTTTAAACCATCCTACTGGGCTCTTTTCTTATGCAAGAAAATAGAAATTATCCCATGCATACTATCTGACCACAATACAATGAAATTGGAAATAAATGACAAAAGAAACCAGAAAAACCCGCTAAATTCATGGAAACTAAACAACACCCTACTCAGCAATCAATGGGTCATAGAAGAAATTCAACAAGAAATTCAGCAATATCTACAATTCAATGAAAATTCAAGTACAACTTACCGGAATTTATGGGATGCGATGAAAGCAGTTCTTAGAGGGAA
>PVKA01033778.1:0-24056 GCA_004027165.1 Ctenomys sociabilis | reverse complement strand
TGAAGAAGAGAAGCTACGTATTTTTATTAAAAAATTTTTAAAAGTCTTTTACTTATTTATTTTCTATAGAATCTCATATGCTGCTTGGACTTGTATCGACCGCCCTGTCTCAGCCTCCCCAGTGTTGGGATTATAGGCGTGAGCTACCACGCCTGGTTTTGGGGGTGTCATAGCATGTAGCACTGGGCATCGAACCTGGGTCCTTGTGCTTGCCGGGCAGGAGCTTAGACTGTCAAGCTATCTCCGCAGCCCTAGGTGCTACACATTTGACAGGACGGATGGGGCAAGACCCCATGTCATCGTGACAAGTCGTATGTACCTCCTGAAACCTCGTGCTTCGGCCCACACATCTCTACAGTTAGGTACCAACTAAAGGTTTTAAAAGTATTTGTGAGAGTAACAGTTTAGTGGGCCATGAGGGAGGCTGATATGGCCAAAGGAGTCAGGCTTTTAAACTTAAAAGGTGAAAACAAAATGTTTGGATGAGACAGCTTTCTTTTAAACCAATTTGAAGTTAAGTGTATTACAACCTGCGATCAATTCCAGACCACGAAGCCAGTGCCTCACGCGGCTGACATGATGCTCAGTGTTATCATGAGTTACAGCACAGGGGCTCATGCTTATGAAGTTATCTATGGAAATAAAAAGTGACAAGTCCTCAGCGAAGTTGGCACTGAGAACAAAAGCAGTCCAATAACTTCAAATATTAAATAGCTTTTTTGGGAACTAAACACGACTTAGAGCCAGCTAGTTACTGGCGAGGCAGGAGAACTCAGTGCTGTCTAACCACGGACCCTGGGCTGATTCAGAAGCGCTGCTCACCTGCAGGGAGATGTGCGAGTTCCAGGTGCAGCCCTGTGGGACCTGGAGCTGTGTGGATTCTCCACTCAGTGTTTTATTCCCACTGCAGTGCGGGCTGCCTGGGAAGGGGCTCCGGTCTCAGTTCATAGTTCCTCTGCAGGCCCAGAACACTCCTGGCATGTGTCGGTCTGTTCCCACTACTCTGTTTGCCTTATATCCCTGACATAACAACTATGTAGAGAAGGGGGCTGAGTGGACAGACACATGGACAGACACTGACTGCTGCACGCCAGCGCTAGAAGCCCCTGGCTCGGTGCCTGCTGAGCGCGGGGCTGCGTATGGCGCCAGCCACAGTCTTCTGCTTTTTAAGCTGTCAGAAGCAGTAAAAGGACGCTGGCAGCTGAAAATACGTACTCGTGAATGGATGTAGCTATTTTATCTCTGAAGTTTTCTAAGGGGTTGTTGGGGTTCACTGTGTTCCCCCAAAGTCCCATGCTCTGGGAAGGACACACCCGAGTAATTCTGGGCCTGTGATGGTGCACCTGTTAGAGCTTTCATGGTGACCAGCAGCCCACCGTGGCACGCCTGCCAGAGGCTTGCCACCTGTGACTCAGGCGCATGGCTCCGGAGGCAGTGAGGACAAGAGGGTGCTGAGGGTGGCTGCTGGGGCTGGGTCAGCCTTCACCTTAGAGCGCAGAGGCCCAAGTCGCAGCTCAGCAAGAGGGCCGCTGCCTTGACGCTGGACTTACGTAAGAAATTCCTTCTGTAAACTGCCTACTTCCTGGAATTTATTTATTTATTATTTGTTTTTATGTATATAGTACTGGACCTACAGGGTCTCACCACACAGACTGGACTTGTAGTGATCCTCCTGTTTTCAACCTCCCAAATGCTGGGATTACAGGCAAGTGCTACCACAGCCAGTGTCAATGGCTCTCTAGTGTGCCCTGGGGCTGGTCCCTGTGTCTGCCTAATCAGGTGTTTTAATCTGATGAGCTACCTGGCTAGCCCTTACTTCATGGAATTTATTTATTTTGGTGGAACCAGGGACTGAACTCAGGCCCTTGTGATTGCCAGGGAAGCACTTATTCCACTGAACCATCTCTCTGGCCCCTACTTCATGGAATTTAGAGCAACAGAAAATGGCCCAGGGCAGGGAATAGGAGGAACTGAAGGCGCACACATAATGTACACATTTCGGAATGAGAACTGCATTCACACAGCAGCTTGGCATGCACTCACCTTCCTTCTCCTGCTGTGCCCCACAGCCCACCCTCGGTCCTCTCTCCTACCTAGAGAGGCTCCCTGAGCCCATGGCCTCTCCCTACTCTTCCTACTCTGGCCTCTGTGCCTTGGTGGCTGAGCCCTGGCTCTGCAGCAGGGGGACTGGGGCTGGAACTTCCTCCTGACTGCCCTGCAGGTTGGGGAGTCACACACGGTGACTCTGGGAGCCACCTGCACACAGGTCCCTCCCACCAAGACGCCTTCCATTAGGGAGCAAGTCTCGGCTCTCCTGAGTACTCTGGGTCATTTCCCAAATAAGCTGAAGATTTTAAATGCTAAAAATGTCAGTCATAAAAACAATAGATGCAGCACCTGTCAGCCTTGGTAATATTTTGTTTAGTTTTATTTCTCACACCAGGACAATATGAGTCCGGGGGGACTGGGACCAGTGATGACACAAGAAACATGAAACTGGTCAGTCCACTGCAGAGCAAAAGCAGGAATAAAGGGACATTAGTGGTAGCAAGTCCCCCTGCTCACTGTCAGCCTATGCCACTGAATTCCATGTGTGCACATTTTCTTGAAATTTAATGGCTTTAAAACTATTGCTTTGCAGCAAGATTGAATTGGTATACCATCGATCCTCCACCAGACTATAAGTACAAGTAAGGAAGAGAGGGATTTTCTTTTCTTTCTTTCTTGCTTGCTTGCTTTTGTGGAACCTGGGATTGAACTCAGGCCCTCGCACTTACCAGGGAAGCACTTATTCCACTGAGCCATCTCCCCAGCCCCAAGAGAAGGATTTTCATGTACGTCACATCAGAATGTACCTCCTCTTCCTTGCTGGAAATGCTGGTTAGGCTCACTGCAGATTTCTGGAGTGGCTTTGTATCCAGTTTAATACAGAGCAAGCCACGGTGCTGGCACCCAGAAAAGAGAGCCCAGTAGAACCTTCTATTGCAGACCCTACTTTTAGGTACTGACACTGTTATAAAATCCAGGTAACTCCTTGGCTATACAGAGCTAAGTAAGTGTTTTACAAACACCAAGCTGCCAGCTTCATAAAGACGGCTGCTGGTTAATTTACACGGCAGCAAACACCACGTTTTTCAAAATGCCCTAATATAGTGGTGGCAAACCTATGGTACCTGTGTTACTGGGTTTATCTTTTAAGACAAAGGATGTTACTAGATGCATTTTTTTTCCTAAACTAAAACGTCCATAGTTTGCAAAAACTATGTGGGTTTTGGGCTGTAGTCTGGGTTCTCAGTCTCTAAAAGGATTGCCAGCACTGCCCTGTGGCTGGCAGGGACACAGTCATTGTTGGGGGCATGGTACTGGGGGCTGAACTCAGGGCCTTGTGTGGGCCAGGGAAGCACTCTACCACTGAGCTACATCTTGTGCCGGACACAGCAATTAGCAGATGCACAGAATGGCCCCGGAAGGGCGTCCTGCCCTGGATGACATCACACGCAAGAGGCAGAGTAGCTCTGGCAGGTGTGCGCCCCCAGACCCTGGAGCCCGTACATGGCGTCAATGCCAACAGGGACCTCTGGCTGCGGGTGCAGTGGAGGCAGCTCATGAGCAGACTGGAGCACAGGGAATGCACCGGAAGCCAGGGGGGGCGGGCGGAGGAGATCACAGGGTGCTGCACGAAACAGAGCAGCAGCATATCTGTCCCCTCTTGCTGGCTGGGGCAGCTCCCAGCATGGCAGAAGTGGCGCCATACCACTGAGCTTTCTGTCCCCAGTGAGCGCAGCAAAGGGGATGAGTTAGAGCTGGCAGGACACACAGCCAATGGCTAAGCAAAGCGTGCGGGTAAAGCAGCTCTAGAAGGAAGGACTGACCTGGGTGAATGATCGCCCGTGCAGCCAGGCTGTGGTCTCTAAATACCATCTTCCCGGGGAAGACACCCTTGTTTCCTGGGGAGAGCGCTGACTGCAGTTATAGGCAAACAAGGCAAGGTGAAATGGGGATGTTGGACTAGAAACTCTAAAGTTGGAGACCTGCATCAGAATCGCTCAAGGGCCAGTGTGAACTGACCGCTATGGATATTCAAATATTCAAAACTAATTACTATAAAACACCCAATATATCACATCTGTTAAAATCGCCAAGTCACAATGACACTATCAGCAAACGGCCTAATATCACCATTATCTCATCATGAAACTGGTAAATAAAAGGAATAAACTTCAAATGGTTACCTTGAGCATCCTAAATGAACCACACCTCAGGACCCCAGGCAGTGGAGTAGATAATGACACTTAATAAACACAGAGGGAGGAGAGAAGTATGATGTCGCCATTTTGAAACCCCTAATAAAGTAACAGACATAGGCACCAGTAGCTTAAAAACCCATTAAGTGAAAGGCTGGCGTGGAGCCTCACAATGGATGCATGAGGCTGGCCAAGCAGAACCCAGTCATCAGTCCCAGCACTCTGCACTTCCTGCCATAATGACATCACAGCAGAAGCTTCCACCAGCATGACCCGCTGGAATCTGATGGCGCTGTGGCTGGAGGCCCAGTTCATGGCACACACCGCTAAAATGATACCACCGAAGTGTACTTGACATGTCTATAATGGGGACTCTGCAGGCTGAGTGGGTTTATGCAACAAAGAAACAGGATTGGGAAAGACCACATGCTTCCACTTCACAGAAATTGGTCACACAGGAGAGCCGCGCAGAGTCACAGATGCAGCAGGGGCTCAAGCCAACAAAGCTCTGGGTCACCATTACTTTCATTCATTTTCTCCATGGCATTTCGAGCATGACCTCTGACCTCTGCCTTGACAAGCTCACATCCAGCACCAACTTTTGGTGAGCAAACTGCTTTTCCTGAGTTTCAGTGGCAAGTGGCAGAGCTGTGTGTTCCATCAGAAGTCCCTGAAGAGGCCACTCCAAACGCATGGTTCAAAAAGTAGCTCTAAGTCTGATTGTTAAAAAGCATTAACATAGATTTACCTTGAATTGACTGCTGCAACCTGCATGAGGGTTCTCTTTCACTCACTGGCTGACTCCCCCTTCCTCATGATTACAGCCAGCTACCCAGGTGACAGCAACATGCTCCTTAGGAGCCAGTGGTATGGACACGAGAGACACTGCCTGCACTATATGGCAGATGCTCAACTTCTCTCTGTCTCACTCATTAGCATTTTAGAAAAATTAGATTTCATCACTAAAGATTCCATCTGCTCATCCGGGCGCAGCATGGTACAGGGGTCTGGCCACCCTCAGGGGAGGTACACCCAGCACACTGCGCTTGCCTTCCCTCTGAGAAGCAAAGAGAAAGACTGCCTGCCCCAACCCAAGCAATTCAAGGGCCTGCCATGACTGTCTTGGTCATGGGACTGTGCTCTTCCCTGCCCTCAGGGCGGAGATGGACACATGCTGGGCAGGAGTATTTAGGAGCTTGGAAGTGCCCCTTGCATTTGCTGCCCAACCAACACAGGACTTGCGGCTGAGCCTAACTTTTACACCCTCCCTTTCCCGTATTAAACGGCAGGCATGTGCTGGTATTTGACATCACCCACAGCTTCTACACTGTGTGAAATGTCCTGAGCACTTCGAACAGTTACAGACTCCCATGAGCGGGTGAGAGGGGACAGCGAGAGGAGCTCAAATCATCTCCAATGAGATGCAAATTGCTCCTCCATCAGGAGCCCCTGGAGTTGTGGGGTGCACTGCGCAAGGGGCTTGTCTGCCAGAGCAGCAGGAAGGCTGCGGCTCACTGCTCATGATGCAGGAACAAAAATCGTTCTTTGGAAATGATCTGTACACTTGAGAGTCATTAACAGTAAGAAGGACAGAACTGAAAGTTTTGCTACATTAGCCAACTTGAGGCCACTAAGTCGGTCTTTAATCAACTCTTAGATTACTGTCCTATGGGTGTACTGACTCAGCTTCTTCATAATCGGTCAATCAACATTTTAGAAAAATAAGTAAGTTATGAATAGTTTCCCAGTAAACCTGCTTCATCCTGAGGAGGCTTGGAGCACAGCTGAGAAGCTGGACGTCCCGTGTAGGCAGGAAGTCGAGCAGGGGAACAACATGGGAGAAACTTGAAGAAACTGATTTTCCATTTCCTCTAATCTCCACCTACTATTGTATGCATGCATGCATGTGTGTGTGTACATGTGTATGTGTGTACATGTGTATGTATGTATGTGTACGCGTGCATGTATGTGTGCGTACGTGTGTATGTATGTGTGTACGTGTGTATGTGTACATGTGCATGCATGTGTGTACATGTATGTATGTGTGCATGTGTGTACGTGTGCATGTATGTGTGCGTATGTGTGTATGTGTGTGTATGCATGTATGTGTGTATATGTGTGTATATGTATGCTTGTATGTATGTATGTGTGTATGTATGTATGTGTATGTATGTGTATGTAGGTGTGTGCACGTGTGTAAGCATGTGTGTATGTGTGTATGTGCATGTATGCATGTGTGTATGCACGCGTGCATGCATGTATGTGTGTATGTGTATGCATGTATGTATGTGTGCACATGTGTATGCATGCATGTGCACGTACATGTGCATGCATGTGTGTGCATGTACGTATGTATGTATGTGTGCATGTATGTGTGTGCATGTACGTGTATGTGTGTGCATGTACATTTTTTGTATGTGTGTGTACGTGTGCATGTATGTATGGGTATATGCGTGTATGTATGTGTGTATATGTATGTATGTATGTGTGTGCAGGTATGTATGTGTGTGCATGTTTGTATGCATGTGTATGTACATGTGTATGTATGTGTGTGCATGTACGTGTGCATGTACGTGTGTGTATGTATGTACGTGTGTATGTATGTGTGTACATGTGTATGTATGTGTGTATGTGTGTGTACGTGTGTGTACGTGTGTGTGTTTACATGTGTATGTATGCATGTGTGTGTATGTGTGTGTGTACGTGTGTATGTATGCATGTGTGTGTATGTGTGCGTGTATGTATGTGTGTGTACGTGTGTATGTATGAGGCTGGCTCAGCCCGCCTCGGCGGTGGGGCTGGCGCAGCATGTGTTGGCCGGATCGAACTGCAGTCCCTACACACTTGCCTAAGCAGGTGCTTTAGACCACTGAGCTATCTTGCCAGCCCCCATCTACCATTATTTTTATGTATTTAGTTATGCATTTGCTGCATGGTCTTGCTATTCAGCTTAGACTCCTAGTGACTCCCCTGCCTCAGTCTTCCCATGCTGTGATTGCAGGCATGTGCCACCATGCCCAGTTTTGGTGGCTGGCACTATAGGCGCGGCATTCTGGGCCAGCACAGTATGAAGTACCGAAGATCAGACCTGTGTCCTTGTGCTTGCTAGGCAGGTACTTAGACCACTGAGCTATCACCCTAGACCTCCACCTACCTTTGTTAACCCCTCCTTATGCCCCTGGGTACTAGCTGGGGAAATCCTGACCTGTATCTTCTCATTTTGGCTTCTGGATACGAGATACTGAAACTTTCTTCAATCTTAGTTTCCTCATAACGAATCAATGGGAAAGGATATCACCTGCTTTGGGATTATGCAGGTTATGTAAAAACACTTGTGAAGTACAGATATTGGTAAGGACTTCAGAGATGAGAAGAAAATGAGACAGGAGCTTTCTCCAACAGCTCCTTCAGTTCTAGTGCTGAGGCTTGGTACCCATGCCGCCATCTTGGAAGGTAGCCCCTTTAGGAGGTAATTAGATTATGAGGGCTCTAAATTCACAAGCGGTTTATAGTTTAATGACATTACTGTGTGACAGAAACTCGTGAAGTGGGGTCTAGTTGGAGGCTGCAGACCTGGAGGTGCCCTCAGAGCCTGTGTCTTGTCTCAGCCACTTCCTGTCTGCCTCTCTGCTTCCCGCTAACCATGATGTGCACAGTGTGAGCTTGGTTCTACCACACCTGCCTCACCCTGATGTTCTGCCTTTCACAGACCCAGAAACACTGGGCCCAGGGGCTGGTGGACAGAGAGCTCTGAAATTCTGAGCCAAAATAAATCTTCCTCCATTCCAGTGTATCTTACGCCAGGTATCTTACCACAGCAATGACAAACTAACAGACAACACTGTGACTTTTTCTCTCAGGAGAATGTGCATTCACAGAGGTGTGTCTGAATTCACAAGTGCACCTTCTACCTGTGGTGGTGGTAGCCTGGCCTCTGGGAAGCTTGATTACTTAGAGAGATGGGCAAAGGAAAACCCTGCCTCCACAAGAACACCTGCGCACCCCGTAAGGCGCCAGTGAGCAAAGCGAGCAGGGAACGAGCTGAGGATAATTTGGATGATGCCTTTCTTCATGCCCATGCCTAGCCCACTCTTCCCTGACAAATCCCTCCAGTTGTAGTCGGCAAAATAAACACCTGCTCAAGTCTGTAACAGCTCAGTGGGGGAAAACAGAAGAAAAAGCTCAAATCCAAGATTTGCCAAATGCTTTGTGCATTGAGAGCAATCGCTTGACTCATTGCGCCTGCTTATTTTCATTTTGTTCATGTGGAGAGTTTTGCTGAGACTGTTGATGAAAACCCCTCCCCCACTCCACAGCACTCATTAATGACAATAAAAGACACGCAGTGTTTAGTAACATCCATCGGCACATAAATGCATTTAATTTAAAGAAGCATCAGGCACCAAAGATGTCAGTGATTTTAGGATAGGTAATTCAAGGGATGATCTGAGGACATAGCCTAATTAATAAGTGAACCAGCAATTATTGTCTGAGGTGTCAAAACAGATACCTAGAGTTAGGTGAAGCCTTGGCTCCTAGCCCTTCCCTCAGCAGATCTTGATTCAGGAGAAACCACAGCTTTTCCCTCTGAAACCTGCAGTCATTTAATGAACTCTTCTACCACCTATCCTATTTTTTCTTGGTTTTCTGTCGACAACTGGTTCTGAGTGGGACATGTCTACACAGTGCATGTGTCCTGCGTCCCAGCAGGCCAGGAGGGCACCAGACCCAAATCAACCCTTCAAACAGCAAAGCTGGGTATGGTGCTGCACACCTATAATCCCAGCACTTGGGAGGTCAACGCCAGAGAATTCCTGGGAGTTTGAGGCCAGTCTGGGCTATACAGAGAGATCCTGTCCCTGAAGGAAAAAAAAAAAAAAACTCAAACCACAACACCCCAAAATCAAAATAGCAAAAGATAAATGAGTCCCTTTGTGAGGTGCGTGCGTGTGTGTGCGCACCAAACAGTAGACTGTCTTATGACTACTGTGGCTACATAACAGAACTGTGACAAATGGCTTGCATCACGTAATGTCTGCATGCCCAGAAAAGCAGGCATGTGCACCATCAGAAGGACATAAATTCAAACCCAGAGAGCATGACCAGCGTCTCCACAGTCTTTCCCACTCTGCACCTTCTCAGTCTTACTTCTCACCACCCCTCACCCTTCACATTCTCCTTCCCCTTCAGTTCCCACTCTGCCCTTAATGATTTCACATTGAGGTTGCTGGTCTGCTTGACAATGGCCCCATGGTCGTGCTATGTCACGTCCTCAGTGCATTAGGAGCAAGCAGCAAAAATACTGAGGTCAGAAGCAAGGTCTTCAGGAAGCCAGGGTGGCTTCCTGCACTGGGCACGGGCCCTGCTGGAGTGAAGCCTGCTGCTTCCTTGCCCCCCCGCCACCGGAAGTCCTGGCTGCCACCATGGCAGGGCTCTTAGCATCTCACCTCTCATACCAGAGTGGCCACTTGTGCGGGTCTCAAACAGCAGCTACAGCAACCCAACAGGACTTTGTCTCCAGGGAGGTACAGGCCCTTTCCCAGGGCAGGGGATGCTTCAGGCATACAAACAGCCAAGAGGAGACAGAAACGATGGAATTGGCCATTCTTCATTCATTAGCCTCCTCAAGGGCCCGTGTCCTCTGCCCCACCAGGTGTGAGCCCTAACCTTCTGTCTTCCAGCGCCGCCTGCGAAAGCTGTGTGAGGGTTCTGAGCTACCTGAGTGCTCTGAGGCTGCGTCCTTATCCACCTGCTCCTTCCATGCGATTCCCTCTGCCGCCTGCAAGGCACAGGGTCCCTGCTGCTCAGAACTGTGGCTGGCTGCAAGAAAGGCTTGGAACAACAGGAAGCTAATAGCTTAACCGTTCCTCTAAATTTGTTTGACAAAACTGACATTTAGAGCATTATGTCACATTGTCAGTAATCTGCAATTTACCCCTGGGCGGGCACTAGATGCTCATTTTATTTACCTCTCATAGTTAAAAGCGTAATTAATATTCCACTCTGTAACAAAGATTAGAGATTTGACAAACATTGTAATTTAAATTCTCCATTATAGCAAACATTAAAATCAAACATCTTCCACACGCCCCATTGCATAAAGGACATGTGTAGCTGTAATTTAACTTTTTTAGTTTTTAATACCACAAACTAATTTCTGCTGTCAGTTTAATGGGCTGGAAAACACAAATCTTGCTACGCTCTGTGTGGGCATGGGCTATAAGAGATGAACCGAAGAGAGAGACAGTATACCAATTTCTTTCGAAACACATTTCTGGGGCATGAAGCAAACTGTATTTCCATGTCTAGTGAGTACAGCACAATTCTATAGATCTTTGCAATCATCTTAAGGGTTAAAAAATAGGTTGCAAAAGTATGACATTTCAAGAAAGAAAGAAATTAGTACTTTCGGAAGTACAGCTGTAGATAAGTAAAGAGTGTGGAAATCTGTGCATACGACCCCAAACAAAATGCCACAGCACAAAGCCAACCTCGTGCACACAACTTGGACAGGCCAGGTGGTCGCAAGGCTCCTCGCTCGTGACTGGGACCCTTCCCAGGGCACAGAGGTGGAGCCGGGCAGCCAGCGTGAGGAAGGGGTTCCCTAAGAAGACCCGAAGCTCTTCCAACTCTGGCTAATTTTTACCCAGCTTTATAAACTTTATGTGGCTGATTAAAATCATTGTTATGTAGCATACCTTTAGGCAGCTAAAATGGCTCATTACACAGGGAAGCTGGCTGGGAATGATCAGTAAGGTGACATCCTCGTGTCTGCACTGGATGTCTCCCTTGGAGGGGCGAGGGGCACTTGGAGGGGTGGAGGGGGCACCCGCCCAGCCCAGCGCCTGTGTGGTGTGCTGGCCAGGACGGTGAGGAGGGCCAGGCCAGGCCTACTGTTCGGGCCTGCGCGCCGGCTCCTCTGCCCTTCCTCGCGCTACACAGAAACCCACTGCCTTGCCAGCTTCTGCACAAGACTTCATTAGTCACTGCCAACTTCAATCTGCTTCAGTTATTTTACATTCAGATCCCAGGAGGAGGCGCGTGCTCTGCTGCAATTTCAGGCTAAACCAAAGATAAACTGATTCGCTTTAGGAACGACAAGCCGGCATGCCCCAGCTCAGACTAACATCTCCCGACACTGAAGAGGGGGCGTGCAAACATCATTAACCTTGCCACAGATTAAATGAAAGCTGTACACACTTCCAAGGCGTGGACCAGGAGCCGCTCCGTGCAGCACCGCTTCCAGAAACAGCTTGGCTCAGTTCCAAGGTTAAGCGCATCCATTTCCTTGCATGCTGTGAGCATGCTAGAGCCCTCCCGAAAGGAAGGACTATCCCAGGGAGGCCTGTGGTCCTGTCCCATTCCAGCTCCCTTCCTGTGTCCCTGGATCACCCTCAGTGACCCTTAGGGCTACTGCTTAACAGCATTAAAGTCTGCCAAAGAGCACACACTTCTATGAAGTGTCCTTCACTGACCTTGAAAATAATTGGTCCCTTCCATCATGGCCCGTGGAAATAACAGATCACCATGTGACTCAGGGGTGGCTTGGAAACTAGTTGGTAAAAATAAAAAGATAGCTCATATTTTTAGAAAACCCAAATATTTTGAAAAGAATAAAATGAATGGGAAATTTGGCTTTTCCAGGAGAAAACAAAACAGGAACAATGATAAAAAACTACAAAGTAAAACAAATATATGATCAGAATGATCACAATGAATCAGGGAAAGAGGATAAGACATCAGCAGGACAAGTTTTCTTGACAGGAGATGTAGACAGGAGCCTAAGGTTCTGAAAAGGATTCATTAATGATTGAGACCAAATGCCAGCGTCCCTGCTCCAGGAAGCAGTGCGAGAGCTGAGCACACCAGTGCCTCCTGGCCCGCATGCCTGCAGCTGCCGCTCCACACACGTGGATCCCCTTCTCCCTGACCCTTCGGGGATTACTTTCCTTCCTACTGGAACCCACACTAAAATGAAAGCTGTCTGCTAAGGACAGCTGCACCTGCAATCTCCGTATTTCTGGAGGCTGAGGCAGGAGAAGCCCAGCTAGGTTGCTCATTTAGTGAGACCTGCCTCAAAACAAAACAAAACAAATTTAAAAAGGTCAGGGGATGCAGCTCAGCACAAAGGCCCTGGGATCAGCACTCAGCTCAGGCTGGTCTCGAACTCACAACAATCCTCCTGCCTCAGCCTTCCAAGTGCTGGGAGTACTACCTAAAAACAAAAAAGGCATGGCCTGTCTTGGCCCTAGACCCTCTTGGATCTACTTTCCTCTCCAACACGGAAGCTGCTTCTTGTCTTAGGGTTGACCTGCTATTCAACAGAAAGCGAGTCCTATGGGACAAGGTATTTTTTTATTCTGTTCTCCAGAGCTAGACCATCTGGCCTGCAGCAGTTGCTCCTTTGCTGTCTAATAAATGATTGAAGAAACACACATTCAGCATTTAACTATGTCCTACCCGCTGAGAAGGTTTATTGCAGGATTAAATCACTTACATGCACTGTTTCGTACTGCACATGGTGACACCCACTAGGCCTACACTGGCACCGGCCACGCCCTAGGCCTACACACCCACACAGACCTGAGCTCAGGTCTTGCTGCTGCGTGAGCTGATTGTCCGCTGCACTCTGCACTCTAAACTGTCTGCTTTTTTCATCTTGTCTTGGCACGTTCGGTTTCTTATTCTATGGAAAATTATTTCTAAAAACATATCTAATTTCTGGACATTTGTTGATAAAATACACTTCTCTCCAACAGCCACACTTATGTCTTCAGCTAACAACATGCCAATACACACATGAGCGTGTACACACGCGTACACACCCCTTGATTCAATGCCACCTCAACAGCTGGTCTATGGGTAACATTTATATTTATTGATGTATAAAGCCCTATCTTTGGACCTCATCCTATTTCTCTTACTTGTCCTGTCTTAACAAATTGCTAGAATAAATGAAAGGGTTTTTTTCCTGTATTTAGTACACAGTCTACAGGGCCTACAGGGGCTCACCACGTAGATCGGACTTGTAGTGATTCTCCTGTTTTCAGTCTCATAAATGCTGGGAATGCAGGTGTGTGTCACCATGCCCAATCTTAATTGCCACATGCTCCATGGGCAGGGCTGGCACACATGCCGGGGATCAACCCCACTGCTGTGCTCTGTCTAAGCAGGCTCTTTAGACTGTTAAGCTATTAGGCCAGCCCTGAAAAAATGAAAGTTGAATATGACTTTTCTAAAAATAATTCTACTACATAATATCTGAAAAATTTTAGGAAATGCACGGTACCCAGTATTTTACTACTCATGACAGCAATTGCTACTACTTCCACAAATCCTTATGCAGCTTTCAACATCCACAGATATTCCTCATTAATGACCTCACTTAGACTGTTCAGGTGCCTGGCCCCTCTTTGGACTGTGCTGTGCATCTTGGGGTACAGTGCCTCCCAGAATGCCTTGCGCCTGTGCATTGACTCCTGCTGACTGGCGCTGTAGTTTAATAATACACATCACAGCACTGCATGTCACAAAGATGCAAATAAAAGTGAAGTCATCAGGGGGGGCTTCCTCTGGCTATGTTTTGGTTTGAATATCATTGTTTTACACACGTTTCTTCACTTAGAACCAAGGCATTGACCAACTTAGTTGCAGGAACAGAACTTGGTCCTTAAAAAGGCAAATCCTAATTTTTACACAAATTTGTATTTTAATGTGTCAGTTATTTCATGATTTCTTTTGTTTTGGTAGGACCAGGGATTGAACTCAGGCCCTTGCACTTGCCAGGGAAGCACTTATTCCACTGAGCCATCTCCCTGGCCTCATGATTTCTCCATGTCATCAAAATTTGTCTGAAACAGTTTTCATGGGTAAGAAATATTTACTCAAACGATTAAACAATACTTAGTCAAAGTACTATCATTTATTCATGTCTCTATTATTAGAAATTTAGGGAGCATTGAAGATTTTCACTGCCATATATAATGCTGGATGATCAGCTTTATCTATAAATCTTCACTGCATCTGAAAACTCCTTTGCAAGAAATGTTAAGCGGTATTGATTAATGGTGTGTATCTTCAAAGAGTAATTTTTCGGTTTATTCAGTCTTTAATTTATTCCTGCTACATGTGGACTTTCCCCCAAATGGTCCCAACTTTTCCTCCCACAAGAACGCACACGAAGATGTCTTTTCCTTACACCCTAACCAGACTTTAAAGGTGTTTGTCAGCTGATGGTCAGTGCGCACTGTTTTCCTTTAAACTTTGCATCTCACTATTATGAATGAAGTCGAGCAGCTCTGGGTGCACACGGGGCTGCCGCACTTGCTCTCTGTGCACTGACCCTCCACGTCCTTTGCCGCCTTCTTAGTTGTAATACTCCTACACCATCTATGGTTTGCATGGATCACATGGCAGCTAGACCTCCAGATCCTTGCCACTCCCCACAAGGAGTTCAGCCCAGTGAGGTCTTCCTGTGCCCGCTGCCCTCTGTTCACTGAGGTCGGCACTGCTATGTAGTTCTAGGACAGCAGCGACCTGTACTTGCCCCTTGGGCCCCTGGCATGTGTGCTCCATTTTGGCCCATGGTAACCTCACTTGTCTCTAACCTCCAAAGCAATCATGAGTGTAACCCTATCCTGTCGTTCAAACTGCTCATCTTTCAGTGTGTGCATTGCCCTGCAAGTACACGCGAGTGGAGAAGCCTCTAATCTCGCTGAGTTTACCAACACACCGCAGTGTGCTCTGGACGCACTGTCCTGCCCACGGGGTGGTGCTAAGGAGGCCTGCGATGGCTTTTTTTTTTTTTTCGCTGCACCACATTTTCACTAAGAAGGCAAATACTATCAAATATAAACACTTAGATAACAGAAATTCATTATGCACCTAGATGAGATTGTTTCATATTACATAGTACCAGCTGCCATTCTGTCCTGAGATGAACAAGTGAGTAATTATGCATGAAAGCTAGCAGTGTGTAAATGGAAATATTTTTGGCAGACGTGCTATCCACGGAACATGTGTTATTGGTAGTGGATGTGTCAAATTATTTTTCTAACTCAAGCATAACGTATCATTTTAAATATAACTATATATGGATCACAGCAACACAGCATATTGCTATACCCTAAAAATGCCAAAATATTGAAAGATGTAAAGTATATGATTAAATAAATATACAATAAACTAAAAATGCAAATCCAAAGAACTTGGAGTGGTTTAAGTAATGGGAACCATACCCATGCTTGATCCACCTTTTAAGAAATGAAATCACACAAACACACCCCAAGCTGTGAGGGGGTTCCGGGAACTTGAATGTTTGCTCAGATGACCTACAGGTGACCTAATGCACGGGGGCTGCTAAAGGGTTACAGCTGCTATCTTTTATGGAAAGAAATAATTTAAAGCAGTGAGAAATGCTTCCTTGCAGGTTAAGTGAATAGTGTTGGTGTTTTTTTTTTTTTTTTTTTTTTCTTTTTGTCTTTTTGAGGTAGAGTCTCACTACGCAGCTTGGGCTGCCTTTGAACTCATGAGCTCATCTGTAGCTCAGGTTGGCCTCAAACTTCAGGCGATCTTCATGCCTCAGCCTCCCAAATGGTGGGGTTATGGGAATATGCCACCACATCTGGCTAAATGCATGGTGCTGGAAGAGTCCTACTAGCTAACATCTGATATGTCAGGTTTACAATTAAGAATAATTCTTAATTTTTCAAGGATGATCCTATTTTGTTTTTATGGCTAGAATGGCTCTCTGTCAAATCAATTAGGTGAACTGAAATAATTTTGTCACTCAGTATTTTGTCTGATGGCATAAGAAAAACTCTGTAGGGAAAAATTTAAGTACACAGTAGCAACTTAGACAGTACGATGCCATTTTATGTTTCCAAATGTACTCATTCCAGATGAGCTCTCTCTGTACTCTGAGCAGAAAAGCCACAAATTTAGATCACAGAGAAAAACCTAAGGATAAAAATGCCAAGAAACGTTTGTGTCACTGCTGATAAAATAAAAAGAGGCTGAGTCCCTGCTGCCTGCGAGGGCACTGTGGGGAGGTGGCACTGGCTCCTGGCCATGCTGGGCCTGCAGTTTCTGGCCCCTGGGACGGGGAGAGTCGCGCCTGCCAGTCCACAACCCTGCGTTACGGCAGCTGGGGAAGACGAGAGGGGGCAGTGGCAGCCCCCTGAACTTCTTTTGGGGTGACATTCATAGTGTATTTTAAAAGAACATGAGTCATGACTGTGCTCATTTACAGATTGAAAAGATGGTCACCTGGAAAAGAAATGGACATCAATATGCATGTAAGATACAGACTCTTTTTCTTTAAATCTTGATTTTTCCATTATCTATGCCACAGTATTGATATGAATTCATAGAAGAAAACGGGCATATTTTACTATTTTGAGTGAGCAACCTAAATAGACCTCATGAGCCGAACAGCACGCACGCTGGGCTCCGCGGAGGACTGTGTCGGGGCTGGAGCTCACTCGGGAGCGAGGGGCGCTCGCTGTTTATCCTCACAGGCGCCCGCAACATGGACTTTCGGTGACGGTGGGCCTTGCTCAAATGTATGTGATTATTTTTCATATTATTCTTACAAATTTCATGTGCTTTAAGTTATTTGAGATTAAAAAGTTTATGCTGAAATGAAAAATTAAACATGACCGCCACGCCGTGCACAGCAGTGGTGCCCGTCTGCGGCCGCAGGGCAGCTCCCCGGCTCCAGGGCCTTCACGGAGCTGCGCGAGCGGCTCTGGGGACTGGGTTCGCTGAACACAGGACAGGTGTGATACCCTCACGGGAACAAGGGCTGATGTTACACCCACAGATTCTTCAGTAGCCAATGGAATGCGTTGATTTGTTCGCAACCAGGGTTTGACTCAGAAAACTAAGATGTGACGACGTCGTTGTCATCTTTTTCTCCTCTTCCTGCTCCTCCTCCTGCCCCTCCTCCTTCTCTTCCTCCTCCTCCTTCTCTTCCTCCTCCTCTTCTTCCTTCTCCTCTTTCTTCTGTTTTCCCTCTTCCTCCTCCTCCTTCTCCTTTTCCTTCTCCTCCTCCTGCTCCTCATCCTTCTTTTTTCCTTCTCCTCCTTCTCCTGTTTTCCCTCTTCCTCCTCCTCCTTCTCCTCTTCCTTCTCCTCCTCCTGCTCCTCATCCTTCTTTTTTCCTTCTCCTCCTTCTCCTGTTTTCCCTCTTCCTCCTCCTCCTCTTCCTCCTCCTCCTCTTCCTTCTCCTCTTCTTCCTTCTCCTCCTTCTTCTCCCCCTGCTTCTCCTCCCCCCTTCTCTTTGTGATTCAGCAACAGTGGCAATCCCATCTGCCTGAACTCTGCACGAGGACTTGGCAAATAACCACCTCTGCTCCAAGCCAGGACACCCGTGAGCCAGCCTAGCTGCTTCACCAGGGCGAAGGTGCAGGATGCAGTGGGCAGGTTTCTGCAGGACAGTTGAAAATGAAATACTTTTCCTTCAATGAATCATGTCCCTGGGATGCACCAGGCTCCATGAAGGTGCGCAGGCACCTGCTGTGAGGGCTGCTCACGCACCTCTGACACCTCTGAGGGCCCGGGGGGTGGGGGGAAGCTGACGCTGCTGAGAACCCTCCTGGGGGAGCCGCAGGACGGTGGGCAGCCTGATTAACCCAGGAAGTCAGCATTCACATCAGCTCGGTGCACAGTGCAGACCACAAACCTCTGCGTGCACAGCCCTGCCTCCCAGTCAAGAGCAAAGCTTCTTCCTAAGGCAATTTCTTAACTCTATGCCCCCTAAACATCTCCCAAGAACAGAAATTCCAGTTCCAAAGGAGCCACTCGAAATCCCACAGCATAACCAAACAGGAATGTTCCCCAGTTCCCCATGTTTCCATTGTAATCAGTCTTTCCAATCATGGAAGAGTTACGGACTGCACTGAACGGCATGGGTGTCAGCTCTGTGGCGTATGACATCTCACCCATGCTCAGTTTAGGGACAGGGCACCTGGGATGCACTACTTTCCTGAAACAAGCACTGAATAAATGGCAATGCTGTTATTAAACATAAAACATTATAGGAACCTTAAATAATTTACTGTACTGCATAGATCACGGTGTAAAGCTCATAAAAGGCTGTGAGTACCGAATTATTTAATACTTGGCTGTTGATATGCTCAACAAATTCTTGTGATCAGTTCCTATGCACACAAACCACTCTAGTCTCTCAGAACCATCACACTCGGATGCTCTTCGTACCTCAGGGTGCGTGGTATAAGCATTTACACGGCTCCCTCCAGAGTCTGCCCCAAAGTGAGCACAACCAACATTCAGAGGTATCAGTGGCTCTCCTGGTCCCCTGTCTCTGCGTCTTTGCATCTGGCACTGGCTCAAGCTGGGAGACAGATGTGGGCTGCTTTCCTCCACCACATACTTCACATAGATCTGAATTTCCGAGTGCCCCAGACTGCCCAGAAATGCCATCCCAGTGCAGCATGGTGGCTCTCACCTAAGCTCACACTGGGCAGCAGAGGCCTGCATTCTGGCAGTATAAAAATAGGCCGATGTCACCTAGGGCTCAGGAACATCTATACTATTGCTCCTCCAGTCGGCCAATGCTTCTCTGAATCGCTCATCGATATTTCAACATGAGTGCGGCCCAGTGTGAGCAGTCATCTGAATGTGACCTTGCTGGCCAGCTCTTCTGCGGGATGCCTATCCCAGGCAGCTGCACTGGGCAAGTGCCGCCTGCTGACAGCATCGCTTCTGGGCTTTGCATACCACATACTGACATCCTGTCAACCTGCACCATGTGGCCTTGTGGAGAATCAGAACCTTTCTTCCAGCAGGTAAATGCTGCTCACAGCAGTCCCTGCTACCTTCATCTCTCCAGCAAAAACAATGGCCTAAGGCTTCATCCAGAAAGAGAAGGCATTTGACAGCTCAAGCAAGGAGTGCTGGAAGGGACTGAGGAGGCAGAGGCCTCTCTATGCAAGGTATTGTTGTACAAGCTCCCAACCAGCAGCGATGCCGACCCCAGCGTGTACCTGTGCACCAGGAGATGGCTAGGTCCGCAGAGGTAGGTGTCCAGCAAGGTGGTGCTAGAAGACCATTCTGAGAGGCTGCTGTCAGCTGGCATGAGAGCTAACATAAGAGCACTAACTCTAGGTAGAGCAGCACCCTTAATCTGAAAGGCCAAGGTTGGGAGGAGCCTCAAATTCAAAACTTTCTAACGGTTAACATAATGCCATGCATGGAAAACTCCACGTCTGATCTTTGGGGACAATGGGCTGCTGTCAAATGGTGGATGCACTAAAATTATGAGACAGAAGTACCTTTAGGTTATGTGTATATGAAATATGGACAAATTTCATGTTTGGACTTGGGTCTTCCAGCTTGTTACGCATATGCAAATATTAGAAAAGGTGAAGCAGTCTAAAATCTGAAGTGCTTTTACTCCGAAGCACTTTGGAGAAGAAATACTAAGCATGCAGTAACAGGAATATTATCCAAGCTTGGGTAAGGAGACGAGTGTGCCCTTTCTATTTGTCTTTTTGCATTCTGTCAGGGCTGATTGCTTCTGTCTTCCCACTGTACTGTCTGTCAATGACTACTAGGTGCTGGTGGAGTCTGCACACATTCCACTGAGAGCCAAGGTGTGTAGAAGGCAGACACTGCTGCAGTAACCTTCTGCCCAGATGCACTTGAGCCAGCGGTCAGGGCTAGCTCACAGGGCTCATGTGAGAAGACCTCTGAAACTGGCTTCTTCAGAACAGAGAGAAAAATGAAATTCTGTGAGTTGAGATCTTTGACTCGATTCCACCCTGGCTGCTTCACAGGAACCCAGAAAAGTAGGGGAAAACAATCCAGCCACTGTTGAGAAGTTTCTATGCAGTAACATCCTCGCCATGAACAAATGTGTTCAGAGGAAGAGTCCTGTTAGGGGTGGGTGGAAACAGGCAGGCTGTCAAGAGATCCCTTCTGACTCCTGGGGTGGGAGCTTTCTGTGTGAAGTCCTTACGACTACCACAAGCCCTGCAGCCGGGATCTGACAACAGAGAAAGTGACCCAAGTCTGGGGCTGACGAACATGACATCCCTCCAAGCACGCCACCTCCCCAAATAGGACTGTGTGGAACAATAACGTATTTCAAAAGCAGGAAAAAATGTTAAAAGCAGCACAGAAATGCCATTGAGGAGGGGAATTCTGTGGTTCTGTTGAGCAGAGAGAGCGCCATGGTGAGGACGGCTGGCGGGGCCGCTTCCTGCTTGGCTATTTCCAGACTGCCAAGGCCACAAACCAGCGGCGTTCTCCCACGGTCACAAGTAAACATGGCCTGAGGAGTGCGCCCGCCCAGCGGCTATGGGCCAGGCAGAAAGCGCCTGTCTGTGAGAGGTGTGTCTGTCTCCATGGAGACCATTGTGTTCTGGCATCCCTGCACTGGGCCCTGAGTGTGGTCACTTTGGGTGGCTTTCCACACAGCATCGCTGTGTCCTAAACATCATTCCTGGAGCTTCTCTCCCAGTAATCTTAGAACCCTGTTGGCTAGAAAAAGCAACACACCCAGAGAGGGTGTCTTGTGTGCTATGGGACCATCAAGGCTACCACCAGCTGCAGGGGAGGGGGTGGCCAGGGTTGGAAGAGACAGCTCAAGTTCCAGGGATAAATCAGTGCTCCCACATGGTTGTGGTCAGCTGGAGGCCTGGGAAGACATCTTGGTTTTGAGCAGCCACTGCAGGCCAGTTCACATTGGGCAGGCTTGTCACAGGAGTGTGCTACTGCAGTGCCCTAGGAAATGTCCTGTGTCAATGCTCCTCAGTTATGCCCGAGGGCTGAGAAGCAGCGCTGCCCTGGCACAGCACCCAGGAGAGCTGGGACTGTATGTGGGGCACTGGAGCAACTTCAAAGGCTCACAGCTCTTTAGGACAATAGGCCCAGGCACAGCGGCATTGGCAGGGAGGGCCACCCCTGTTCCAGGGGCCTCTTTCACCCAGGAAGCACTGTATCCCCTGTACTCCTCTACCCTGTTCTCAGGGCAGCAGGGGCAGCTGCTTGCTGGCTGCTGTTGGCCTCTCTGCTCCCCACGTGTGAGCCCCTGCTGGGGAGCACCTGGGTCTGTAGGGAGGACCCGCGGAGGGCACTTGGCCAAGGCAGCAGGAGGCCTCTGCTCAGTACAGCTGCCCACAGCTCATGGGCTTGGGGGAAGAGTCCTTAGCTATCGTTTAATCATGTTTTAAAGGCCTCTGGGAAGTGCATTTGGTTGAATTGGCTCATTCTGGAAAGTATAAAATTGTGTGGAAGAATGCAAATAACACAAACCAACTCCTAAGCATCTGGAAGAGGAAAATGCAGCTGTGCTGCTGCGCACGCCGATGGCCTTCCTCCACACAACTTGCCAGCCTGACGACTCCGCTCCACAGTGCAGGTGCAGGCTGCATGGCAGGCTGCCCTCACTGGGCTCGGGGTTCAGGGGCCAGTGCCCAGCTGCTCGCCCACACTATCTGCTGATCTGTCTCGAGTGGATGCTTTGTCCCGCAGGTGAGGAGGAAGTTCATTTTAGGTCTGTTTCCAGCATGTATCACTTACACAACCAAAATACCAGTTGGGCTTCTCCAGTGCGAAACGCCTAGAGCTGGAGGAAGCGCTGTGACCATGATCAACAGCAACTCTCAGATTTCGGAGCGTTTAAGATTTTAGGACTTTGGAACAGGGATGTTTAACCACTAGACTCTGATAATCCCTAAAATTCGAAAACAAAACAAACGTATTTTTGGTTCCATGAGTTTCAGATAAATAATACTTAACTTGTCTTCTTGTCAGACATAGGAAAATAATGATGCTACAAAATATATCCTCTAAAGCCCATGTGCAGCAACCAACTGACTCTCCCAAATGGGCCAAGTTCAGACTCTAAATCTGTGAGCATCTCCTGAGCCTGCTGAATCTTGAATAACATGCCTGCAGTTTTTCTCTTTAATAATAATGAAATTTTTCAAGACACTAGGTTAATTATAGTGTATTTTTTGGTACAGATTATTTATTTATTTTTGTATTTTAGAGAAGAGTCTACAGGGTGTTTAGTGTCTTACTACTAGGTTGGACTCATAGCGATCCACCTGTTTACAGCCTCCCGAGAGCTGGGATTACAGGCATGCACCACCATACCCAGTTTCAGTTTCCATCTCAGTGCACCCTGGGGGCAGAGCCAGCAAGGTAGGCCCAGGATCCAACCCCTGGCCCCTGTGCTGAGCTATTTGATTTTTTATCTTTTATTAATTTTAATGAGAAAAAAGATAAAATGGCAATGAAACGGTTTCAAAGGTTAGTAGGACAGTTATAATAATTAATAAATAGCATATTGTTGTCTTCATAGTAGTTATTCAGAGGACGAGGTGTAGACATGATATCTTGTCTAAACAATATCAGTACAAACCTTTCTTCTCATTGAACTAAGAGAAAGTAGCTGTATACCTGTCCTATTTTGTGTGTGTGTGTGTATATATATATATATATATATATGTATGTATTTTTTCTTTTGCTACAAAATGGTCCCTTATTTGTATCCTGTTGTTTTGTTTTGTTTTGTCAGAGATGAGTGTTCCACTGCCATTAGAGAAGCTGTATTTGGAGAAGTCTTTAAAGGACCTTTGCATACTTGAAGCCAGTCTAAAGATTGTAGGTACTTGAATTCACCAAAATAACCCAATTTAGTCCAATGGTTGATAATAATAGTGGGTTATGAGCAAAACTGTCATTGTCAGAAGTTGCTGACTTGAGCCTTTTACAGCTCAGCATAGTAATATGGCTTTACTTTTTATACCTCGTGGTTACACTTTTCCGCTGGATGGTTAACACCAAGTTAAAGCAAGACCAATATAACTAAAAATGTAACTTTCATATCTGACAAGGTAAGTCAAATCCTCTCAGGATTTACCCTGAAACCTATACTGCAGTTTGTAGATCCTTTGTCAGTGTCAGCCTTGTGGATGAGTCACGGCCATTGCTTGACCAATTTGCTCTCTGTGAAAGCCTGAAAGAATGTTTTCTCTCTAGGTGACTTCCTTTGGTGCACTATATATCATCGATCACTTTCCTCTGTGGCCCCATAATCTTGATAAAAAAGCTGGGAACACCAGTGAGTTACTGAATGTCACAGCACAGGTTCTCTTATGTCCTGAGTCCTTACTCACCTTGAAGGGCTATATGCTGATATCTGTGATCTAAACAACTACCCTGAGGATCGCAATGTGTGATACTAAAATCATGCTTGAAGTACCTGTCATTTTGGTCTTCTAAATGCATACTGCTTCTAAGGGCATATCAATTACTACTATACTCTCTTTAAAGAAAATGGTTGTAAAAAAAGGTAATAAAAGAAAACAAGAGATGAGAGAAAAACGTCATAGAACTGTCCTGCTACAATGTTGCACATGGTTTGATTTCTAAATTTCTCTTAAAGATCTGTAATTGTTTTTTTTTTACACTCTATAAGGATTTAAATTTTAGAATATCTATGGGTATTGGAAAATAGCAGCTCCATGTTATATCTAAGGCGTCTGATACTCAGACAGAGCGAGATGTTAGCTCAGCTGCCTCTGTTACAGGGTAAGATATCATTGAGTTTCTCTTCTGGATATTTAACAACTGAAGTGTGCAGACCAAAAATTAGAGAAATAGGGGCTACAAGGACAGCCGATGTTTCGAGTATCTTGTATTTTAGATATTTCTAATTATTTCCAGATTGAGCATTTAGGTTGCAAATGCTTCCGAGGTAATTCTGTCCCCTGCTCCCAGATGCCTCACAGAATCACAGCGCAGCAGCCCCTGCAGCCCCAGCCCCCGCCCCAGCCCC
>PVKA01033777.1:0-24062 GCA_004027165.1 Ctenomys sociabilis | reverse complement strand
GATTAGAGACATCTGCTATAATGTCAGTAAGTATAATATCATGTATGCACCTTGTACGACACCAAAACATCACTTACACATTTTGTAATGTATTAATTTATCAAATCTGTCCTGTTAATTTGTCTTGAAACTGTCTCATTGTTATTTGTTCCTCAATTGAAAATAATAATGATAATAATAATAGTAATAATTAATAAGAATAATAAATAAAAAATAAAATAAAATAAAGGACTTCCAAAATTCTGTATTAAAAAAAAAGAAAAAAAGGAGACAAAACAACTTGAACATTAACTGCCTTTTTCCATTCACCACCAAAAATCCAGAATATGTGTGTCCAAACCACAATGCCGACATACATAGATATGCCTCTTTCCTTCACCGCCTTGCCTGTCCCTTTCCTCTACTTAGTAATTTCTTCCTTTGTCATAGCTTCATTCCCTTTACCAGTATCTAATTTATCCTTTAGATTTTATTTTCTCTTTCAGATTCTCACATGCAGGTGACAATATGAGGTTTGCACATGCTCGTCTGATCTATTTCACTGATGAGGATGATCTCTAGTTACGTCCATTTACCAATAAAAGTCTCAAAATTATCATGTTTTATAGCTGAATAACACTGCATTATGTAAAAAGACATCTTTATCCATTCCTCAGTTGATGGGTATTTGGGTTGTTTCCAAGATTGAGCTGTGACAAATTGAACTGCTATGAAAATGGGTGCACTTATAGAGCTGTGATGTGGTGGTTTCAGTTCTTCTGGAACAATATGCAGGAGGGGAATAGCTAGCTTGAATTTGTCCTCCAATCCTAGCTTTCTAAGGAATCTCCACACTGATTTCCACAGTGGTTGTAACAGTCTGAAGTCCCACCAGCAGTACAGAAGGGTTCTTTTTATACCACACCCCTTCATCATTTGATATTGGCTGACTTCTTGATGTCAGCCATTCTTTCAGGGGTGAGATGAAATCTCACTGTTGTTTTAAGTTGCATTTCTGGAATGATCCATGATGTTTAACATTTTTTCAGGTATTTACTTACCACTTATATTTCTCATCTGAGAAATGCATATACATCTCAGATACCCATTTTTGGATTGGGTCTTTGAATTTGGGGGGCCTGATTTTTAAAAAATTCTTTGTACGTTTTAGATAGAAGGCCTTTGTTGGAGGGACAGTTGGCACATTTTTTTTTTTTTACCCCGTTTGGGGGTTTTCATTTTACTCTGTTGGAGATTTTCTTTGAAGTGCAAAAACTTTTGAAAAATATGAGATCCCAGTTGCTGATTCTTTGAAGTATTTCCTGTGTGGTTTGATTTTTGTTCATGAACTCTCTACATACCTCTGTGTTTTTAAGATTTCTACCTACATTTTCCTCCAAAAGATCCAGCATTTCCTTTTCTTTCTCTTTTTTTCTTGTGGCCAGTTCAGCCCACCCTGGAGCTGGGACTGGCGTGGCACGTGGTGCCAGGGACTGTGCCACGGATCCTGTATGCGTGCCTAAGCTTGCCTAAGCAGGCACCGTAGACCACAGAACCACCTTGCCGGCCCCAAGTACTTCTGTTTTAATATTTAAACCTTTGGTCCACTTTGACTGTAGGTTAGTGTATAGCGATAGACATCAGTCTAATTTTTAGCCTTTGACATGTGGAAAGCCAGTTTTTCCAACACCATATATTAAAGAAGCTATCTTTCTTCCAGTGAACATATTTGGACCCTTTATCTAAGATAAGGTGGTTGAGTGTATCTGTAGTTGAGTCTACATCTTCTAAGCTGTTTTATACTGATCATCAAGTCTGTCTCTATGCCAGTACCAAGATGATTTTATCACAGTAGCTTTATAGTATGGTTTTGGGTCAGGGATTGTGATACCTCCTGCCTTGCCTTTGTTTCCCAGGATTGCTTTAGATATTCTGTGTCTTTTGTGGGTCCAAATGAATTTGAGGAAATTTTTCTCTAGCTCTGTGAGGAATACTAATAGAATTTAAATTGGGATATCATTGAATTTTTATAATTTTTGAAGTATGAACATTTTCACAATGTTGGTTCTTTCTATCCAGGAACATGGGATATCTTTCCATTTCTCAAATCCTCTTGAATCTCTTTTCTCAGAGCATGGTAATTTTCACTGTATAAATTTTTCAAGTCTTTAAAAATGGTATATAAAGGTATATAAAGTGGGGCCATAATAATAAGTTGAGCTGTAAATATCTACGGTCAACAACTTCTTTAGATAATTCACTATTGTTGTGGAATGCTGGATTGTGTTGGATTGTGTCATCGAGTGCAGGCACCTAAATTGGTTGAATGACAATGGAGTGCCCATCTTTGACAGGTGTAGACAAAGGAAGGGGTATAGGAAGGAAGAACCATGATGTGTGTGTATGACAGTACAGTTGGGATTGAGACTGATTCCTAAGAATTTCAATTTTCTTGATGTTATTTTGAAACATGTGGCTTCCCTAATTTCTCTCTCAGTGTGTTCATTGTTTGTGTGCAGAAATTCTAATGATTTTGGGAGATTAGTTTGTATCTTGCTATGTTATTGAATTCAGTTATTAAATCTACAAGACTTTTGATGGAGTTTTTTGGGTCCTTCATATAGAATATGATGTTATTTGTAAATAATGATAATTTTACTTCTTTTCCAATCCTTATTCCTTTTATTTCGCTCTCTTGTCTAATTGCTCTAGATAATGTTTCCAGAACCATATTGAATAGGAGGGGAGACAGTGGATATCCTTGTGTTGTGTTTAATTATAATACAAAAGTTCTCAGTTTTTTCTCATTTAGTATGATGTTGCCTTTTTGTTTGTCTTAGATGATTTTTATTCAGTTGATGTAAAGACCATCTAATCTGATTGTTTGGTAGTTCTTTATTATGAATGAATGCTGGACTTGGTCAAAAGCTTTTTCTGCATTTATCAAGATGATCATGTGGTTTTTTTTTCTTGGCTCTATTGATGTCATGTATTACATTTATGGATTTATGTATGTTGAACCATCCCTGCATTCCTAGATGAATCCCACTTACGTGTGATGTAAAATATTCTTGATGATTTGTTGCATTCTGTTTGTTCAAATTTTATTGAGGGTTTTTACATCTATATTCATCAGAGAGATTTGCCTGTAGCTCTCTTTGTTAGTTAGATATTTCTCTGGTTTTTGAATCAGAATAATAATTGCCTCCCTGAATGAGTTTGGAAGAATTGCTTCCCTTTAAATTTTATTGAAGAATTTGTGAAGACTTGGCATTAAATCTCTAAATTTCCTGTAGAATTCAGCTGTGCATCCATTGGGACCTAGACTTTACCTAGTTGGTAGATTTTTTTTTTTTTATTACATTTTCAATTTTGTTTTGCATTAGTGTGCTATTCAGAGTTTGTACATCATCATGACTCAGCTTTGGCATTTCACATGTATCTAGGAAACTGACCATTTCCTCTGTGTTTTCCATACTGTGAGAGTAAAGATTTTGCAAGTTGGTACTGATGATCTTCTGAATTTCTCTAGGTTCTGGAATGATTTCACCCTTTTCATTCCTTATTGCATGAATTTGGTTTTTTTCTTTCCTTTTTTAGATGAGGTTGTCTAGGGATTTATCAATTTTATTTATTGTTTCAAAGAACCAACTTTGATTCATTTATGCCTCCTTTTATTTTATTTTAATTTATTTATTTTAGTATTTTTTTAGGGAAGGATCTACGGGGTATTTAGGGTCTCACTATTAGATCAGACTCATAGTGATCTTCCTGCTTACAACCTCCCAAGAGCTGGGATTACAGGTACATGCCATCATGCCCAGTCTCAATTGCCATCCCAGTGAGCCTTGGGGGCAGGGCCAGCACAGCAGACCCAGGGATTGAACCGCTGTCCTCTCTGCCTGTTTGTGCGCACTTTAATCTGCTGACTTATTTGGCAACCCTGATTCATTTATTCTTTTTATTGCTTTTTTGTTTCCATTCCATTAATTTCAGCTCCAATCTTCATAATTTCCTTATTTCCCTGGGTTTTGGGCTTACTTTTTTTTCCTAGGAGCTTGAAGTATAGCATAAGATTTTTTATTTGGGCTTGCTCTATTTTCCTAATGTGAAAGTTTACCACAATTTTCTTTCTTAAGACACCTTCCATTATATACCACAGGTTTCAGAAAGTTGTATCTACAATTTCATTTTATTGTAAATACTTTTTAATTTCTTCTTTAATTTCATCTATGATCCATTGGTTGGTTGTTTAGAAGGTTGTTCTTTAATGTATTTATGGTGTTTTGTGGTTTCTTTTGCCAATAATTGCCACTTTCATTGCACTGTTGTCAGATGGTATGTATGAGATAATTTCAAGACCTTTGCATTTACTTAAGCATTCTCTGTATGTTAGTATATGGTCTATTTTGGAGAATATCCTATGTGTATCTGAGAATAATGTGCATTCTGTTCTTGCTGGATGAAACACTCTTTAAAGTTTTACTAAGTCCATTTCTTCACAAGTTTGGCTTATTTCTTTGCTGATCTTTGCCTAGTTGACCTATCTCTTTGTAACTGTGCCAAGTTAAAGGCCCCCAGTACAGTTATACTATTGCTCACTTGATTTTTCATATCTGTTAAAATTTGTCTTATAAAGGTGGGTGCTCTTACATTGGATGCGTAAATATTCATAATTGTCATCTCTTCCTCTTGCAGTTTTCACCTAACAAATATATAGTGACCTTCATCTCACTTGAATGATTTTTGGTTTAAAGATGATATGGTCAGCAAACAGAATAGTGACCCTTGCTTTTCTGTGCTTTACTGTGGCATGGAGAATTATTTTTCATCCTTTGACTTTGAGTCTGTGAATTCCTTTTAGAGTTAAATGTGTTTCTTGTATGTAATATTGTTGGATTCCTTTTCTTAATCTACTCTGCTAGTCTGTTTCTTTTGATTAGTGAATTGAGCCCTCTTTACATTGATGGTTAAAACTATATATGTATTGGCTTATCTTTGTCATGGTATTTTTCTGCTATAGATTTTGTACTTTTTGCCTCTTTTTAATTACTTGCTGCATTGGTGTTCTTGAAGCTGTGATTGTTTCTGTCTCTAGGATTTCAGTCAGTACTCTTTGCAGGGTTAGCTTGGTGGTCATGAATTCCTTTGATTGTTTTTATCATGGAAGTATCTTCCCATTGAATCTGATGGTTTTTCAGTGTACATCAATCTAAGTTGAAAGTATTTTCTTTCAGGAACTGAAATACTTCACTGCAAGCTCTTCTTGATTTGATGATCTGTGTTGAGACATCTGCCATGATTTTGGTGGGCTTTCCATTGTAGGTGATCTGTTTCTTTTCTTTAGCAGCTTTTAATATTCTGTACTTTTGATGAATCTCTGACACCTTGATTATCATGTGTCTAGGTGTAGATTTATTTTGATTATGACTGTTTGGAGTTCTATGTGCCTCACTGTATGTCAGATTCTTCTCTCATATTTGGAAAATTTTTGCTAGTGCTTCTGCAAATTACATAAAATAGTCTTTTCATGACATTTGTGCTATCTCCTGCTGTTTCATCAGCACCTATTATTCTTATTAATTTTCTTTGTATTATTTTGTAGCTGGTGAATTGTTAGTTTTTGATTCCTTGTTAGTTTTTCTTTTTTTTGTGGTACTGAGGATTGAACTCCAGACTCTACATTTGCCTGGCAAGTGCTTATCCTGTTATCTCCCCAGGCCCCTTGTTAGTTTTAAGAGATATTTTCTTTCACATTATTTAGCTGTACCACTGCTGTTAAGGCATGAAACTCTGAGCTTCATTCTAGCAGTTTTTCCAGTTTTCTATGAAATTCTTGATTTCCTGGATATCTGTTTGAATGTTGTGTGCATTCTAGTTCTTTCCTGTATTGTTCATTCAGTGTTTCCATCATTTTGTACTCTCCTCTATTTTTTACCTATGTCTTCTTTAGCTGGGCTAAGCAATTTGTTTCACAACTATTGTCATTTCCTTTTTGATCTGAGATTTTTTTTCTGATCTTATTTGTTCTATAGCCTGATGCAGTTGTTTATTTACCTAAGTTGCTATCATTTCAGAAGTTTCAGGTGTGTGATATTTATGTACTTGTATGTCTTTGTCTCCTGGGTTTCTTCTGGGTTCGTTAGATTGCCTTTTTCTCCTGTGATTTGACATTTTGAAACTCACAATAATCACCCAGACATATCAGTGGTGGGAGTGCAATGGGATGTGGATTAGTAACGTTTCCACTATAGTGGAGAGCAGGGTAGGACTCACCATGGCCCTTACTATTCATGGTGGTGACTGGCTGGTATTCCACAAAAGCTTCACTGTAGGTATTGAGTATGGGCCTGATTCACCAGGATCACCAGGGTTGCCCAGAACCCTTCTAAATTCTTAAAAAGTTGGGCTGATACCAGCACAAACTTCATGCCTGCATGCTGGAGCCTAAGGATCAGATCTTACCAGAGTCCCACAGTCTTCCCAGAATGTTCCAAAGTTCTTAAATGGTTGGGCCCAATACCAGGAAAGCTCTATGCCTGTGAGTGCTGGGTCCAGGGATTGCAGCTCAGCAGAGCTGCATGGGCCACTCAGAGACCTAAATTTTTCAAGGTAATCAATTTTTAAGGAATATAAATTAATATATAGATGGATTAAGTGATTTGCTCAAAAATCTCCTCTCCAGGGCCCATAGAATTGAGTAAACTTTTATACAACCATGTTATGACTTGTTTTCCCACATCACTACAGATCTTCCCACTTGGGCTTATTTGAATGGAGCTTTAATACAACTTCAAATGGTGCTGTAGAATAGAAATGGCACTTTGAGGAGTTTGTGTGGGATACTGAGAATCCTCAAAGGTAGCAATTGCAGCAAGCAAATTTTACATGAACGATGATCATGAGGTGAGAAAAGAGTTGGAAAGAAAGCAGCCAGTAGTAGACTTTTGAATCCCAAACCAAACGATAGCCTATTCCTTATATCAGTCCTACCTCTATGACATTTCGGTGTTGGAAGCTGTCACTGTCAAGCACTCTGTTGTATACTAGTGGCCTTCCTAAATAGATATCAGGGAGTGAGGCCTTGACAAAATGATGTTTTCTCTTAAAATAGAGAATAATGAGATATTGAGAACATGAATCCTGATCACATAGACAGCCCACATCATGGACTCACAGCTACCATGATTTTATTTTGATTTGCTTAAGCATAAAAAAGGTAAATTAACATGATAGATCCATTCTATCTTACAAGAGAATGATATGTCTTCTCACATCTTTGCATTCAGTACAAACTTTTCTCTGTTTTCCTACCACACTACCTCTTCCGGCTTGGATTCAGTATAACTTTTGCTTAGAAGACAACTGTTACATTCTTAAAAACTAACAGTTTACAAAGGTTGCTTATGTTTTGGAATAGGAATTATTACAATGATCTTGTGACGTGGCTCTCACAGGTTTGTCTGCCTGCTCTTTAATACTGTTGGACCACTCTGAAGAAATGAAGCTAAGATGACCTAACATTATAATAGTGAATAATCTTGAATGAAATGTCTTGAACATTCATACATCATTTAAAGTTTATGAAGTTTGTTCATTATGTAAGTGGAATTTTAAATACAAAATTACACAAGGAAATGTGATCATGAACTATGATGAATATTTAAATTTAAAAATGTATTATTATAAAAGAGGCATTGACCTTAATGCCCTTAGGACCCCGTTCCACTTTGAACAGTGAGTTCAAAGCAAGGGGGAATATTTTGAGGGATGTTATCAGCAATGTGTTTTCTGTTTCAATAATTTTTTAAAAATGAGATAAGACAAAAAAATGAGAATAAAACATACACCGTATGTTTTGATGACACCTCATATATTTCCCAGACTATGCTAACAGTTTCTTCTTTTCTTTAAAAGAAAGCACTCATTAGATTTTATGACTTGATGTGTTTGACTTTGTTGTCTCATAATTACTGCAGACAGGAGTACTGTGCACTCACGGAGCTCACCAGTTGTGGCCTTATGGAAACTGCCTTTGGTAAATCATTTTTTTATAATTGGCTCTGCAACCCTTAATATCTTACTCTTTTGTCTTTACCAAAATACAGCACATACATAATGCAAAACACCATAATACACGAATAAAAATCTGTAGCCTAAGCCTCATGTATAGCCTCTGTCTGTTTTTGTCAATAAGTTTTTGTGAAAACACTGAAATCTGTGTGCCATCTCTGGATGATTGGCACAGGTAAGCAATTGTGAACAAGGCCTTAGGGCCCACAAAACCTTTACTACTGGCTGTTCAAAGAAAATGCTGATCAGCCTCTTCTCTAATATTTTGGCTTGGACAAGAAGTGTGTATCTAGGAAGTGTGTAAGTTATTTTTCTCTACCTTACTTCGTTATAAACACAGGGGGAGACAGGATGAAAGCTCTAGTCATTGCAACTGTTTGGGGCATTGGTTCCATTCTTTTCTTGTGTTTGTGGCTTATAATTTGTTAGGTGTGATAGAGCAAATGTTTTATGAATCAGTTTAAGATTAAAAGCTTTATGAATAGGTAGAATATGAGAGCATGCACAGTGTACTGACTTCTTGTTTTAAGGCTTTCATTGAAAGTAAATGTGCTGCTCAAGTAGGGACAAAAATTATAGATATGCATCGGTATGAACAGATACAGTGTTTTGCATTCTCAACATTGGTAGTTGGTGTCTGTTGCTCTTGCTCAGGCAACTTTCTTGGGGAAGTTTAATGAGCAGATGAAGATAGAGCTTCTGAAATGCATGTTTATGAGGATTTAAGTGGAGTGCATTTTTGCCTATGGTCCAGCGTTAGAAGCAGACTGCATGTTAAACCCCTATTGACCTGATTCTGAGTGAGTGTGTTTTCCATGGCGCAGGCTAGTTCTGTCAGGGGCCACAGCTAGTTAATTCTTCAGAGCAGTCTAATCTTGCTTCTAATGTAATACATTGTTGTTATACTCTCTTTAAAGTAAATGTTTGCAAATAAAATAGGTAATAAAAGAAAACATGAAACAAGAAAATAATGTCATAGAGTTGTCCTGCTACAATGTTGTTTGTGGTTTGATTTCTAAATTTCTGTGTAAAAATGTGTAATTGATTTTTTTCATGTTTTATGAAAACATGGGATTTAAAGTTTAGAATATCTATGGTTGTTGGAAAACAGCAGTTCCATGTTATGTTTAAGGCATTTGATATTCAGATATATAGTGATATTAAGCTTAACTGCTTAAGCTTAAGGGTAATATCACCAAGCTTCTCTTCTAGACATTTAACAACTAAAGTTTGTAGAGAAAAAAAATTAGAGAAAAAGAGGGGCTACAAGGATAGCCAACATTTTTGCCCGTCTTTCAAGGTCAGGGAGGACTTAGGACATAAGAGAACTTGTACTGTGACATCTTGTAACCACATTTTCTGATCAAGGAGATTATGAGACCACAGAGGAAAGTGATTGATGAAATATAGTGTGCCTAAGGAGAGTCACCTAGAGAGAAAAATCCTCTCAGGCTTTCACAGAGAGCAAATTGGCCACGCAATGGCTGTGACTCATCCAGATGGCTGACACTGAGAAAAGATCTACAAGATGCTGTACATGGACTCAGAGTAAATCTTGGGAGTATTTGACTGACCTTGCCAGATACAAAAGCTACATTTTTACTTATATAGGTTTTGCTATAACTTGGTCTTAACCATCCAGCAGGAATGTATAACCATGAGGTTTACAAAGTAATGAGATATTAATATGCTGAACTGTATAAGGCAGAGCTGTAAAAGGTTTAAGTCAACAACTTCAGACATTTTCCAGTTCTGCTGACAACCCACTACTATTATGGACTATTTGACTATATTGGGCTACTTTACTGAACTCAGGTACCTACAATAGTTGAACTGGCATCAGTTGTGAAACAGTCCTTCAAAGAATTTTCCAAATACAGCTTCTCTAACAACAGAACACCCATCTCTGACAAAACAAAACAAAATGGGGGACATAAATGAAGGACCATTTTGTAGTGGAAAAAAAAAATATATATATATATATACAAAATAGTTAGGACAGATACACAGCCATCTTCTAGTAGGTCAATAAGAAGAAAGGTCTGTACTAGTATTGTCTAGGCAAGATATCATGTCTGCATCTTGACCTCTGAATAACTACTAACAAGACAATAATATGTGATGTATTAACTATTGTAACTCTCCTAGTAACCTGTTGTGAAACTGTTTCATTGCTATTTTTTTCTCATTAAAGTGAATAAAACTTTTTAAAAAATAAAAAACAAAAGCTTTCTTTACTTCTGTTCCCCAGTAGTCTCAGGAGGAGATTTGGATTTAATGATTATTTATTTCAACTTCCTCATTGTAAACAGGTTGACAGTGACCCAGAGAGGTCAAACGATTTGCTGAGAGTGACCCAGGTTAGTGGTGTGGGTCTGGAGTTCAGGGCTGATTGTCTCAGCTTCCAGCTTGTGTCTCTTCTTGCTTTGTGGTAATACATTGAACTGACTGATCATTTTGAGGGAGATTTCATTTTATTAGAGAAATATTAGCTAATATTATTAAGCTAGAAATCATTTAGTTGATTTAAGGAAATGTCCTTTAAATGTTTTTCAGAGTAAGTATTTGTCATTTTATTAAAAAGAGATCCAAATGAGGTAGGGTTTAATTTCACATTTGTAAAAATAAGCAATCATAGTTTTATTTTCTGTTGAGGGCACACTGAGAAAAACATTTTTGGTTCATATTTTCTCTTAATTAGGTATATACTTGTATCTGGGCTTGTCTAGTAATGTGCTTCTTTTAGATCTGCATTGTTCTCTTCCTGTTGTATTCCCTTGTATTGCAGTTATTCCTGAGAAAGGCTAACATAGCCAGTCATTGGTTCCTTATCATAAATAGTGTTCCCCAATTACATTATGATAATGTGAAGAACAAAAACTTGAGAGTCCAGCAACATTACATGAAAAGAAAATTAAGATGCATAAGGAAGATAAATTAGGAAAAAAAGCCCACTAAATACAAAATGTGTATATTCAAAACAAAGATAATAACTTTGCTAGCCACATGCAGTTGTCCAAGGCAATGTCTTATCAGTCAAACTTTTCCAAGACAGGAAGCTTTCGATGTTATCTCATCTTAGACACCTGGAGCAGTCACTGTAGACAGTTAGACTTGATATTGAGCTGAAATTTGTGTCCAGTAGTTTCTTAAAGTGGTTCTTATTTTCTCATTGCTTAAAATACTTGCCAACAATATAAAGAGAATGCTTCACTTTTTATGTATTCCTTTTCAAATGTTTGGTTTTCTTTCTGGGAATATGATACATTCTTTCCATAGCTGCTTCTCCTTGAAATTTGGGCTCTGCTAAAAGATAGAGCTCAGAAAAAAAATTCTCACTACTTTTGCTGGAACTAATTTTTAAAATACAACTCAGGTATTTTCAATGATGTCAATGTGAGACAGTATGTATTATTTTATTTTTATGTTTTATCTATGAGAATTATAGTTACAGAAAACAGTACTGACTGGAAAGCCTTGTACTCAGAAGGGAGATAGGTGCACTAATGAGGCTTCTGGGTGCTTTTAAAAATCAAATCAAATGTATTTCATAACTCTCAGGAGATCTAGATAGACATAGTCTTGAACAGGTGCCAATTAAAGATTCTGAAAAGAAGATTTAAGATTTTTCCCTTTGGGGATAATATAGAATAAGAATTAGAGTAAAAAGTACAAATTCTGAAAACCTGCATAAGTCTGTAAGCCTCACTCCCAGGACTTGCCTTTCGACTTGCTAAATATGATGAGGGATTAGCAGCCAGCTGATCTGTACACATGGAGTGTTAGTCCTTTTACCATGTCTTTGCCTGGCCAGAAAGAAGAAACCCCTGCAGGAAGATTCCTGCTTGTTGTTGTTTTATTGTTATTGCATTACACATGATAAGTTCTTTTCCAAGAAAAACTATTGGACAGAACTCCCTTGGTCTTCTTTCTGAGAGAATTTCTTAATATTGTATCACAGAAAATTAATCTACCTGGGGGAGGATGCATGTAGGCCTTCCTGCAGTCAGATGTATGGCAGGGTATGGAATGCCGTTCGATGTGGGCATGGCTTTCGGGAATCTAACAAGTGTGACTCGAGTTTAATAACTAGACATTGAGAAGAAGGCTGCATCTTCCGTTGGTGAGTAAATTAACTTAAAAAGGCTTGTTCCTAATGTAACTTTCAAACGTTTGGTGACTATTTTGTGTAGCATTTTCAACTGTGTAAAAGCAAAAAAATTGGGCCAATATAAGGAAAGGGCAGACTGTTCAGATTTTTGTTCATTTAGTGAGTTTTGGGGCAGTAAGAACTTTTTTCCCCCCAATCAGTAAATCCTGAGTCTCTACCCAAAATTTACATCGTGCATGATTACTGAATACTTGTTCTCAACTATCTTTTTCTCCCCCTTATACTCTCTTGGTTGACTCCATCTGTCCTCACGTCTAAAATGGTCTCTACTGCATCCTCCTCGGGTCTCTGGAGTCCTCGAATTACATCAGCTTCTATGCTTCTATTTCATTATTGCATCTAAATTTTTCTTTTCTTCTATGTGGGGAGATCCGGAAACACCGCCCTTCACCACCACTGTGCTTGTCTTCCCATGCTCTGCTGTGACCATTAAGCATTTTGACATCTTACAGTGTTCGGGACTCTGATCTGTCACTCATGCAATGACTCACAAGTCTGTTCTCGAGGCAGTGTTTCACTGCAGATGCGTTTGGCCACAAATTCCTTTAAGAGGTGTTTGGCTTGCATCCAGCAGAATGCCACAGTTGTGTGGAAGCAGAAGAAAGAAGCAAAGCCGGGCGTGGTGGCGCATGCTTGTAACCCCAGCACTCGGGAGGCTGAGGCAGGAGGATTGTTGTGAGTTTGAGACCAGCCAGAGCTACAAAGTGAGCTTAAAGCCAGCCTGAACTGCATAGCGAGACCCTGTCTCAAAAAGACAAAAAAAAAAAAAAAAAAAAGAAAGAAGCAGCCTGCCTCCTCACAACCTTTCAGGCACTCATTTCCCAAGCACATGCCACTGCAGGCTGACCCATGTGTCTGAAGTGCCATTATGTGGCTTTTTCAGCCTAAAACTTTATTTTCAAAAGGCCTGATTAAGATGAGGGCACATTCCATTGAAAGAATACAAAGGACTATTAACAACTGTTAGTTTGCCGTTGAAGTTTAATTTATCAGATTATGAGGTTGCTGGATCACAGAGAAATGACACACAGAAAACAGAAATGAGAACTATGTGGAAAAGCATCAGGAATGTCTGGAGAATGAGAGGCTGCTCCAGGCCTCTGTCCCCTCGGCTGGTCAGCATAAGTCAGCTGAGGACCAGGGAGAACAAGAAAGGGAAGAAATGCTGAGCGCTTCCCATGTTAATGCACAACAAATGCTCTCATGAATAAGATGAGATTGATGAACACATGAAATTTATTGTCTGTATAAGGAGGTAACCATGAGGTTTCCAGGGGATTCTACATTTCTTCTCAGTTGAGGTCTTTAAGCTTAAGATAAAAGTATAAACAGGGATGGAAGAGGTGCACAGCAGCTGACATGGTGACCCCAAGGTCCAGCCAGTGCTGGATCCCAAGACCCAGCCCTATCCTACTCAGTGATATGGAATTTCTTCCTCTTCTGATGACACTTTCTTTGCATCATGACAAGGAGGTTCAGTGAGCATCACAGGTTTAGAAACAAGACAAGAAGTTCTCTTGTAAGTTCCTGAATTTTAGTGACACTTATTTCTGAGAAGGAAGGAAGGACAGATAATTACTCCCATTATGTAATTTCCTGGTACTCTTTTATTATGCTGATAAATATATCCCATTTGACAAACTAGATAGTGTATTAGAGCCAATGATAAAAGCTCTTAAATGTGAATTTAATTTTCCTTAGGGAGCTAGATTGCACATTTATTGTTCCTGTTATTGTTCCTTTGGGCTAAAATGTAAGTTTATATTAGAGAAGGTCTCCAAAGGGAGGCCTATTTTCCAGTGGTATTTTTTAATTCCACACACACACACACACACACACACACACACACACACACACACACTCATGAATATCTCTCTTTACCTGTTAGCGATTTCATGAAAATAAATTCTCATCAGTAAGGCTGATTTGTCAAAGGAAGCAAAAGCCAAGGTAGTCTTTTACCTAGAAAGTGGCACACTTTCAAATTGACCAGTTCACAGGGTAACTTGGTTGGTTTAGGCTGCTTGAACAATCACTATAGATGAAGGAGCATGGGGAAAAGAGGAATTGATTTCTCACAGGCCCGAGGCTCAGGGGTCAGCAACCCGTGCGCATGGCTCATGGTGCGGACTGTCCCTGCTGACCTCTCCCTGCCCAGTGCTCTGTCTCTCCTTAGACAGCACTCATTCCACCTGCAAGGACTGTCTCCCCAAGGGCACTCCTCCAGTTGCCCTGCAAGTACTGGGATTAATGCTCCAACTCACACATTTTGGGAGCAAACAGACCCTGAGTGCATTGCACAGTGGAAAAGGAAAGTGAATGCAATGGTAACCAGGAGCTTCAGCTGCGATTTCACTTCAATAAAAACTTGTGTGGGAAAAAATAAAATGATAGTTTTCGTTGTTGTTTTTGGTCGTAGCAGGGATCAAATTTAATTCCACTGAGTTATTTCCCAGCCCCTTAAAATGATACATTAGCTAATAATTAACATGAACAGTTCAAATTCTTCTTTTTTTTTTTTCAGAACTTGCACTTGTCAGGGAAATGCTTATTCCACTGAGCCATCTCCCCAGCCCAATAGTTCAAATTCTTTTCACAATTGTTTTTTCTATTTTTTAAAGAGAGTATGAAATAGTATTAAAACAGAGAGTACAAAATTGTATTAAAAATTACAATTGTACAGAATTTCAAATTGTTTGTATTAAACATTTAATTTAACTTTGTATTAAAAGTCCCAGTTCTGTCCTGTGCAGGAGGTCCACTTGGCCCTCCCGCTTGCCCAGCAGGGGTGCAAATGCGATACAGGCAGAGAATCTCCTCTTTTGTTAGCATTTCTACCATGATCAGTTAGCTAGATATAAAAAAAAAAAAGTCTTGTGAGAGGAGAGAGTAGTGGAGAGCGGAGAGGAGAACAGAGGACAAAGGGAGGAAGCGCTCCAGAGAAGCAGTTCTTGGCCCCCTGCTGGGCAGTAGGCCTGCATATGACACGTAGAGCTAACCTCAGGACAGACTCCTGCAATAAGGACCACGCTTAGGGCCACACACACATGACGTGGCTTTGTGGAGAGGCGAGAGCTACAGCTCATTTCGCCAATTTTTACTGTGGAGGACACAGTAAAAGCAGCAAATATGAATGTCTACTTCTTAGTGTTATCTTTTAGGTATTCCCCTATTTTTATTTTTTTTCATTTATATATTTGGTACAGTCTTACTATGCAGATCAGATTAATGGTGTTCCTCCTGTCTTCAGCCTCCCCAGCTTTCACAGGCGTGTGTCACCATGGCCAGACTAAGCAGCCAGCTCGGCACACCCTGGGGGTGGGGCTCGTGCGGCACGTGGAACTGGGGTTGGAGCCCTGGTCCCTGAGCTTGCCTGAGCAGGCGCTTCGGCTGCTGAGCTGTCTCGCCGGTCCTATTCTGCTGTTTTAGATAAGGTCATTCATAACTCTTTTTAAGGTAGAAAGTCTACAATAATGATGTCAAAGATGTTTTCCTTTTTATTTATTTATTTTTATTTTTTAAATTTTTGTTTGATTGAAGTACAAATATCAATGAGACAGTTTTAAGATTCCTTGACAAGATGGATCTGATAAATTAATACATTGCAAACTGTTTTCATAACGTTTTGGTATCATAGAAGGTGCATACATGATATTATACTTACAGACATTATTATAGCATATGACTCTTATCAGATGTTTTCCTTTTAAGGTGAGCACATTAAGAAAGTGTTCCCACCTTTAAAGACTGTTCTCCTTTTAGTATTGATCAGTACCCTTCCTAGCCCAGATATAGACACAGCTCTGCTTTTCCTTCAAATTACCTTATTGGGGAAAATAACCCAAACTTCTATTCTAATATCCATCATCAATTATACATACATATCCAGGTCATGCAACAGAGTTTTCTAGACAGAGTGAAGTGAGCATACCCATACCCCACATTTGTATGTGTAAGCTAAGGAAGAATGGCCTCTAACTCATTTGTTCACTAAGGGGAAAGCCTCAGAAATAGAGAAACAATTGCCTGTGAGCTCACCGTTAATTTCTTACTATATTCAATTCAATCAGAGAAATTCACACAGCTGTCTGGGGTAGTTGCCTTTACAGCTAGAAATTAGATTGTTCTCACTAGGATGATAAGATACGGAAAGCCATGACACAATACCACAGAACAGGTGCCTTAAGGAATTAGAATTCACTTCCTCGAAATGCCAGAGGCTTCCATGAGCCCAGGACTGATGTGCCAGAAGTTTTACTTTCTTGGCTTACAGGAGGCTGCCTTGCCACTGTGTCTTGAGGTACCATGTTTTCTGTGCCTATCCATTCTTGGTTTGTATATACAAATTTAGTTTTTATAAGAATCCTGGTCAGGATAGATTAGAATTCATGCATTTAACCGCATTATTCTTAACAATCTCTTTAAAGTCTCAACACAGAAATATATTAACATTTTGAGGTATCTTGAAAGTAGGACTTCAACAGATGACTTCAGGAGACACAACTTGGCCCACAGTGAGTGGGACTAGCACCTCTGTTATATGTAAATATTCAAATTTTAATCTAGAATGTGAATCAGAGCACTAGCTCTTCTCATGGTAGCAGAAAGCCACAATTCTGTTCTATTATTGCATAATACCTTTTAAGTGTTCTGAGCTTGGATTGGGAAATTACTTAATACCTATTAGAATGTCCTCTACTAAGTGTAGCATGTAAATTTAAGACTTTTTATTCCTGGATTTTGTATTTCCTAATATAATCCTTGATTTCTTTCAAAAAGTATCTGTGTAACAGGCATACTAGACATCTGTCTTTCTCAAAGCACCAACTATTTAAGACTGGCAATGCTCACCTTCCTGACAAGAGCACAACCATGAGAAACATGTCAGGAATCAGAAATGATTTCAGATTATGCTTGATTTATTAGAATCTCACTTTTCCCTTTCTCCTCTTGTTAGTCTATCTTTTCTTTTCTGTACCTTTCTTCAGGTCTGAATACTATTTATTTACAAAGCTATTGCTTCAATGCTGTGTCATTTGTTTTTACACATGTCATCATCAACAGAAACCTGCATTAGCAGTGCTAGAAGTATCTGTACTGAACATTTGTACTCCCCTCAGACAGCCTTAGAATTTTATTGACCACTTTTTATGACCTAATCACTAAGAGGGAGTTCCCAAATTGATCCCTTGTTGACTCATTTTATGTACACTTTACAGGACATTCTCAACATTTTAAACCATGGCTTTTCTTCAGGGAGTTTAAGTAGATTGCTAGCACCTCACCTTCTAATTAGCCCCTTCCTCGACCTGCTCAGTAATTTATGGTTGCCCATATTTCCACTCTTCTTTCCACCTAACTTAGAAAACCAAATGTACCCCCAGTTTGATCTCCTCGAAGGATTTGCCTTCACCCCTTCTTCTCTGAGTAGATCACAGTGTAGCAGATGTACACGTTAGGTGTACACATGCGTGCAACACTAATGTACTCAAGAGTTCAGTGGGGCACTTCCTTCTCCTCTTGGCTTAGGACTTCAGAGTGTAAACTGAGGAGAGCACCAAGAAGGGGAGCAGCAATGGGGACATGAGGATGTGGACGGCTTTCTGGTGCCACTAACTTCTGCTTCTATTTGTGCCTCACACTGGAGTCCCTAGATTCTCCACTTGTGTCCTATGATCAATTGCCTGTGAGCCTGCATGTATTTATGTCTTGGCTTCAACTGCCTCGCTCTGGTTGTTCAGCAATTGGATGGCCCATGACCATCTGGTCAAGGCAGATGAAATGTCTTTGTTATGTAGTTCGAGGGCTCTACATCATCACTGTACCATTGCTGATCTTGTGCATTTCTCATCGTGTGGATGCCACTAGGAATACCACACGACAGCTCAATGTATTCCCAGGTGTACAGTATGCTGCCTACCTGCACACTGAAGAGGCCCAGCCCATGATGTGATTTTTTCCAACTAGTGGGAATAAGGTGTACAATGTATACAGTGTGTTTCAGCCATGGAGTGGGTGGCCCAGAAGGCCCTACACTACTGGGAGCTCCATGTTGCTCACAGCACTCACTGTAACAATGAAAAAGGGTGCAGCCATATGAGGCTCTAAGCTTGCATACATGTGCTCTCGTGAAGATTCTGGCATCATAATTAAATCAGGCTTACTATTTGCTTTAGTTTGAACAGAGAGATGTTATCCACCATGACCCCAGCTGTCCATGTAGAGGTCTGGCTGGTGAATTAATGTAAATGTTATATAAATATTACTTCTGCAACCTGCAGCTTGATGTATGATATGGTTTTTGATATCTACTTTTGTTAAAGAGTGCAGGGTCACTTTAAAGATCTCTGCTTGCTGTTGTCCATTCTAAAAGTTCTTTCTCTGTAAAAGGAACCAGTGTAAAGGTGTGGCCCACTCCACATATGTCTATTCCTCTTCTATATCTTGAACTTTTAAAATTATATACTACACACTTTGAAATTACCACTGGACAGAGTAAATCTAGTGTGAACTGGACCTTAATATACACTGTTTATTATCTAACCTCAAATTCTAGTGATGTGTCTATGATTTTATCTTATTTTTTCCAAATAAGAATATTAACTCAGACTCTGCATCCAACAGTGCTCAGAATGGGCACCACTCCCTTCAGTGCATGGAAGAGTGAACTGCATGTGACTCTTGAGGTGGGCAGCCTTGCCACACATTCTGCTACCATGATTAGGCATTGCCTTGTCTCACAGACCTCGCCTCCTCTTCAGTCAGTGGTTTCTAAGCCAGAATTCATGTCCAGAAGCTGGGCATGAGATTGTCAGAGTGCCATTGTTCAGCTTTATGATTATTGATCATTGCTTTATTTTGTTTGTATGCATGGATCATTAACCACTTCACCTACCTTTCTCCTATGATTGTAATGATTTATGAGATATTTCCATAGTTGTCTACAAATGAGACCTTTTGACTTATACTTTGAGTGATTCTAAGCAGTAATTATAACTTCTTGCTTCGGATTGTTAAGTACCACCAAGTGACCACTGATTTTTGAAATGTTATAATTCCCATTGTTATGAAGAAGCTAGGTCTGTGAATCTATCACTGGCTTCAACTCTTGACTAGAAAAGACAGTCACAGATGACCTTCTTAAGAAATGTCAGTGATTTTTCTTTTTTTTTTTTTTTTATATTGGAGTGTTCCTCATAGCTTTGATAAATGTAGTACCTTCATGGTTTTACTTTAAAACAACCATGATGAAAACGTTAAGCCAGCCAAATAGCTCAGTGGATTAAAGCACTTACAAGCAGGCATAGGGGCAGGGGCCGGGGGTTCAATCCCTAGGCCTGCCCGGCTGGCCCCGCAACCGGGATGTGCTGAGATAGCAATTGAGACTGGGTGTGTTGGCGCAGGACTGTAATCCCAACTCCTGGGAGACTGTGAACAGGTGGATCACTATGAGTCCGATCTAGTAGTGAGACCCTGGACACCTTGTAGAACCTTCCCTAAAAAATACAAAAAAAAGAAAGAAAAGAAAAGAAAAACAAAATCATTGGCCTTTGTACAGTAACTGCATCCTACCATGCTCAGTTCTTCAAGGATTTTGATTCACTTTTCCATTGTAACAACTTTTGGGCATTTGTACCTTACTAAACATGAGTTATTGATTTTCCTGAGTGTGCAGAAAACAATGGGTCAGGGTCTTGGCAGCCTCCTCCTGGGTCTTCTTTAGGAAATCACATTTTATATTTTGAGCCAGAGCCCGTAGAGTGTTGCACCCTTTTTATCCCAATTTCTACTTCTTTTTCTTATCCAGCATCCTGAAGATGCTTCCTGGTTCTACAGATCTTTGCTGTGTTGTGTCCTTCTTGGGGAGGCAGCATTCTTATCTAGCCTGCTGCTGCATGTTTGGCCCTTGCTATCAGTGTGGCATTCAGAAGACCAATGATAGTGGGGGATCTGCATGTTCTTGTGAAGTAGATGCCTCTGTATTGCTTTCAGGAAATGGGGAAATCCCAGACTTTTAAAGAGATGAGCTACAGCTGCAGTCCAAGGATCTGGGTGCTAATAATTTTCAAGTACACTGCCTCAGTGTACTTGAGGTCCCATTCTGTCGTTTCCAGCCCAAGGCCAAAACTTACCATATGGAAAGGCCATGGTGCTCCTCTTATCATATGTTCTAGAGCTGACTTTTCATGTTGTTTGCCCTGGGGCTATAGCTCAACGACTGTGCTTAAAAGTTGTATCAAGACCTTCTTGATCTCACTCTTGACCTTTTGTTAGTGATCAATTACCTCAAAATTTTCAGTGTCTTTCTCCAATACATCAGTAATCACATATCATGTGTATGCTGACAAGACTGTTATTTACATATACTCATGATTCCATCCTATTTAAATTCACCACTAGTGAATTTTCTAACATTGCTGAGAACTGCATGAGAGAGGCCAAGAGTGTTTCACTTAATGCTTGCCATGGTGTCTTAACTGCCAGCCAATGATCCAGGTCCCAAATGCCCACTTCTTTGGATCATTTCTAATGACTCCCTGGAAAATGATTGGACCCCAAAATTTGTATGCAGAGGGTTTTTGAAGAATGCTTCATAATGGTACTGATGAGATTTATAGAATTTAGGCCTGAGCAGAAGGAGAATTGGCAGTATAGGTTATAAAAAGTACTCATTGGCAGTGTTGGGTCTGACATGACTTTTTGGAGTCACTGTGAGCTGAGGAAAGAGACCTGGCCTCAGAATCCACCCTGCAAGCATTCATGCATGCACAGTACCCTTCATAAGGAATTGGACCTTCATTTGAATTGTTTGAGCATAGACAATTCCTAGAGAGGATCAATAGCTAACATTCTGAGCAGTGAAAGAAGTGAGTGCCTGAGTCCTCAGGATTCCACAAAGTGACAATGACAGTAGGACAAGAAAGGGAAGGGTAAAAGAAAAGTACCTGGATTTCAAAGCAAAGAAAGTATGCAACCTCTATCAGTTCTGAAAATTCACCAAAGAACGAGAGTGCTGTGAAGTCCCCTCCTCATCCTACTGATGAGAGGAGTAGCATGAAAGACAACTTGACCGTGGGAAAAGGGACATTCTGGAGAGCAGCTTGAGGTACACAGTGCTGCTGTGGATTTTCAGGCTTAAGCCCAAGGAAAAAGGTGAAATGCACTTGACCAAGAAGGCCATGGAATTAGTCCTCATTAGTGTAAGGGAGAAATCTGTCAGCATGTGATGTGAGAGGAAGCAGCACTGTGAACTGACCTTCAGCAGGATCTAATCAATAGTATAAATAATACAGGACAGTTTAATAGATACATCTGGGCACCAAGGAGTATATCCTTGAAATTGTGGAAATAAAGTTCAAGTAAAGATGGGTTGATTTACTTAACTGTGCTCACACAGCGCGTGATAGCTACTATGAAGATTATGCTAGTTTTTAAAACCACAGCCCTGAATACCACACCACATTTTGAATTCTGTGTGTAGTAATAATGAAAAACAAGGATAGATAATAAAAGAGGCAGGTGATTGAATCATAGATCAGATGAATGAGGCAAAATGAGCCATAGAGGGGAAGCAGGTGAACAGATGGAGGGTATTTCAGTTAAGGGTCCCGGTGTTACAAATATGGCTGACAAAGGAGTGAGGCTAGAGGGATATGGAATTGAGTAGATCCTCTATAAAAAACAAAGCAAAAGGAAACAAAACCTCTGAAGGATCTTGAAGCAAGAAAAAATTTTCAGGCGTGGTCATTTATCACAAGATCTCTGCATATTTCTGTTTATGAGCTGAAGGAAATTTAAGCAGGAAACTTTACGATTTTCTTTGTGATCACACAACAGTAATTTCAGGACTGTTTTCCTTGGGAATCCGGATGGTAATTATGAAAACTCCAAAGCTAATTATGCTGTTATGCTAGTGGGACTGTAGCTATGGATGAGGAGTCTTTCCATTAACAAGCTCCACTTGTGGGCATCATAATTCTCCTTTCATCCTAAACCTTTCCTCTCCTTCCCACCCCCCAGGGATAGATGGAAACAATAACTCAGTTCAGAGGCCCCTGTAAAATGAGATTTTGTCTGAAAATTATGTTTAGTCAGAACAGAAAATATTTCAAGGGAGCAAGCAATTCAGCCATATCTGAATCATTTGAGAAATTGTGGAAACACTGAGATGCGTTATCTGAAATGGCAAACTAATCTCCAAGAGGCCTGAGACCTCTTTAACAAGGCAGAGCTAAGCAGACCAAGCATACTAAACAGTCATGAACAGGACTGCTGTGCAGAGATAGTATCGGAGACACTGTGTAGGTGGGATGGTTTTATGTATCTGAGTGTGTCTGTCACGAGGTGTGAGACTTCCAGTGTATGAGCAGAGATGCACACTTGGGCAGGCAGTGGCTCTGAAGTGCCTCCCACTGCAGCAATGACAGCTGTGCATTTCAGCAATACTACATGTACTTAAACAAAACAGCCAATTTGTTTAAATAGAATGTCACACATTTAAACAAATACACGTTGATCTGAATGGGTTATTAAGCTGTGTCCCCCTCCCCTGCCCCCTTGGTTGTTTTTTTCTAAAGCACGAAACACATTCAAGACAGCCCTGGAACAAAGAATCATCAAATGTCAGGATATTCAAATGAAAGCCAACATGATCCAAACATTCTTGCTGTGGATATCTTGCATCATCATGGAAACAGTACACAAGGTATACAGTCTGCTTTATTGAAAATGGTGATGACATCTCCTCTTTTATTCATGGTGTTCTTGCTTGACCTTGGGCAAGGTTATTGCCATTATTCCTATCGTATTTTTTCTTACTTTTCATGTTCCAAATGGAGCATGATATCTTATAATCCTCGTGATGATTAAAAGAAAGCTTTAATGTCTGTCACAGATAGTAATATTTGCAACTTAGTGATACTTTAAAGTAAATATTACTTAATTTGGTGATAGTATAGTCTTTAAGAATCAAATTTTATAGGAAAGTAATTCTAAAGTATAACAAATTGAAATGTAACTAAAATACACATTTTAGTGGACAGAGGCATACTGTGGAGACTAAATTGTTTGCTTACTCAGACTTTGGACAGATGTTGGTTCCCATCTGGCTTCCACTATTAGGCAAACATCTTGATTTTGCATAAAATATTTAAGTTCTGCATATTTTAGTTTTTGTTTTTCTAAATTTTATTTGCTTTGTCACTATATTATGCACAACGCTGATATCATAGAGTTGTGGAAGAGCAAACAGCACAAGGAAAGCCAATACCACTTGAAGAGAGTGTTCACATTTCCTGGAATTGCCACATGCATTTCTACAGAAAAACTAAATATTATGAATGGTTCAAATTGTTTCTGAATATTGAAGGTAAACTGCAATCATCATTGTCCTAGTTTTTGCATATTTACTTTCCATCCACCACTTGTGAACAAAAGACAATAGCAAGAACAAATCTACAATGACATCGACTACTTCTGAATGGGATTTTTGCTTTTATGTTGCAAAATAAAATTGTTTCTGAAGTGGGCAATCATCTCCTTGGCCTTTGTTGATGTCTTATGCAAATTAGCTATTTCTATAAGAGAACAACTTGCAGTTTCAAACAGTGTACTCTTTATAAAATAAATATAAATTAGCACAGTCAAACTGAATTCCAAAAAGGTTTATATAGTATGAAAAAGTCAGAACTTGGAATATATTTACTGGTATGGTGACATTAGGGTTTATAGCATTTATATATCTCATTGAAGAGTTAACTGATTTATTTTTTATTTATTGGATATAGGGTCTCACTACACAGTTCAGACTCAGATTGATCCACCTGTCTCAGCCTCCCCA
>PVKA01033776.1:0-24063 GCA_004027165.1 Ctenomys sociabilis | reverse complement strand
GGGGAGGGAAGGGAGAGGTGAGGAGGTGAGAGGAAAGGAAAGGTGAAGTAAAGGTCCCTTTAATTTTACTGTGTTCTCACAGCAGTTTCCCATGATGAAGCACCATTACATGCTGCAAACATGGGCTAGTAAAAGAAAATAAATGAATCCCCAAGAAAGCATTTTTTTAAAAAAGTGGTGAGAACAAAGGGGGAGACAGTGGTCCAGGTTGTACTCAGAGGCCCCTCAGATCTGATGAGCTATAGTTGCCATCCTTTCAAGAGAACTAAGCTGGTCCGTGATTCTTGCAGTGAAGGCGAGAGCTTCTCTATAACTGCCTAATTGCATTGGACATCTGCACCTGGTGAAATGGAAACTTCCTCTACCTGGTTATCCTTCTAGTTTTTTAAACTCTATTTATGTGGCACGGGGGTCTTATTATGCAACTCAGACTTGTAGAGATCCTCCTGTCTCCAGCTCCCCAGCGCTGGGATTGCAGACCTGTGCCACCATGCCCAGTTTTGGCGACCCACATGGCATGCTATACTAGGGGGCGAACCCGGCTCCTTGCACTTACCGCCATGCTATCTCCCCAGCCCAACCTGGTTAGTCTGATCTCTCCTAAACGCTTTGTTATGTTTCCTATTATTTCAATCTCCCCCGCAACTGTGTGGTTCACCCACCACTTTGATTTTCCTCTTTCCTAATCACACAGAGAAACAAGATCATATGATGTTTCATAAGCAGGCATATATCTAACAGATGAAACCAAGCATCCAGTATGCTTATTTATTAAAAGTCAATAAAACCACATATAACTTTGCATTGCATTATATTGTGTCACCCTTCTGTCATACTATATCTGGTTGTACAACGTTTTACCTAAGTTCCTAAAAGTAACAAAGAACCTAATAATATTCCCTTTTAGAAAACCTGAGAGCAGAAAACAGAATCAGGTGAATGAACAAGAGACAAGGAACACAGGACATACAACAAATATTTCAGCAGATGAAAAGACAACTGTGAGCAGAAGGGAAGCAAAATCTGTTACAGAGAGAGAGAACTTGAAGAGGAAGAATCCCTAGTCTTTTGTTTTGTTTTTTTCTGGTATTTAGTACAAGGGCTACAGGGTCTCACTACGTAGATCAGACTCCTAGTGATTCTCCTGTTTTCAGCCTCCCAAGCGCTGGGATCACAGGCACGCGCCACCGTGCTCAGTCTCAATCACTGGCTCAGCACACCCCAGGGGCGGGGCGGGGCCAGCATGCACTCCGGTAGTAGAACCTGTGCTCTGCCTAAGCAGGAGCTTTAGTCTGCTGAGCTATCCGACCAGCCCTAGAGTCCTTGTATTTTAAAATATATCATTGATTTGGATTCTGCAGCAATCAAAAGCAAAAGCTGAAATTAACAAAATAAAAAGTGAATAAAAAGAGTGAATACACCAAAGTAAAAATAAATGAAAGATCCAAAAGAAAAACGAAGAAATGCATTGATAAGAGAGAGAAAGAGAAAGAAAGAAAGAAAGAAAGAAAGAAAGAAAGAAAGAAAGAAAGAAAGAAAGAAAGAAAGAAAGAAAGAAAAAGAAAGTTAATCAAGAAAGTAACTTGATTCCAGCACTTGGGAGGCTGAGGCAGAAGGATTGTTGTGAGCTTGAGACCAGCCTGGACTACAAAGTGAGATCAAGGACAGCCTGATCAAGGGTACCTGTTTAGCAGTGCCTGATTCAAAAAGACAAAAAAGGGGATCAGATAGCTCAGATAACTCAGCAGACTAAAGAGCCTGCTTAGGCAGAGAGCAGCAGCTGGCATTCAATCCTCGGAGAGACCTGCGGGCCTGGCCCCGCCCCGCCCCCAGGGCGCGCTGATACTGTGATTGAAACTGGGCATGGTGGTCCACGCCTGTAATCTCAGTGCTTAGGAGGCTGTACACAGGTGGATCACTGAGTCCAATGTATTTGGTGAGACCCTATAGACTCTGTAGACCCTGTGCTAAATACATTAAAAAAATAATAGTCCTATACTAAAATGTCTTTAACTTTTTTTTTTCAGAACTGGGAATTGAACTCGGGCCCTTGCACTTGCCAGGGAAGCACTTATTCCACTGAGCCATCTCCCCAGCCCCTTTATTTTTATTTTATTCAACATAGAAATTGGCTTTTGTCTATGATAGGGTACTGTGGGAATAGAAGGCAATTTTCTTTTTTCTATATGGGAAACCAGTTGTCAAAAGATGATATATTTAAGACTTTACCTTTCTCACCAATAGGCTATGCCTACCCTGTTATTAATCAAATCCCCACTTGTGCATGTATCTTTCTGTCACTCCTGCTCTGTGCCCATGAGTCCAATTGCATATCACTTCAGCATTTTAATTACTACAGATCTATACAGGAAGTTTTAACACGGGGCCAACACAAGTCTCCATTCTACCGCCATGCCCTGTTTCTTCTTCCAGTGTGGGTTGGCTAGTCTTTTTGTCTTACTATTTCACAAATGTAGTAGGACACTAAAGTTAATAAACTAAAAATTTGGTAATTTGAGTGCAGCTGATTGAACCTATAGAATGCTTTAAGGAAACTTCACATTATCATAAATGTCTTCAATTTGTAATCATGAGATGTTTCTTGTTATTCTCATAGCTGTCAATAAACCTTATAATTTTCTCCCCAAAACTTGTACATCTTTTGTAATATCTTGGCAGGTACTTTGCATCTCCATGGCCTCTCTACATGACCTTTTTAAGATTAAATTTTCTGTGTGATTGTCACGTACAACCAATATATCAACTTGCTAGTTTAACTAAGGCATTATTTCTTACAGCTAATTACATTATATATAAAATTTCTCTTTTTACTTTTTACTCCAATGTTTAGAAGTTTCCCTTCTCTTTTTTGTCTAATGTCTGGAACAGGGCTTCCAGCAGAAAGAAACACCAGCTCTCTGGATCTAGACGCAGGAGGCTTTCTTTCAACATTTCAACATTATATATTATTTTTGTCATATTTTCTATACAATCTTGATCAGATTAAGGAGCTAGCTTCTTGTTCAAACTGCCAGGCCTTTATTACCAATGGAAGCTGAATTATATTAAATATTTATGTATTTTCTATAGCACTGAGGTAATCCAAATTTATTTCCTTTTGATTAAAATGTATCATCTAACGTTAAACCTGTCTTGTGGAGACATTTTACACTGTTTTCAATAAGTTATATAAAGGAGGAAGAGTTCATCACTCTGATTCTCAGACACTGAAAATGATCCAGGATTTTTGTTCTTGCCATTGCACTGTGTTGTGTGTTCTTGTGTGTTGTTGTTCTTGAAGGAGAACGAACCAAGCCAGGGCCTCGTACATGTGACCCACACACTGCACCCGTGACCCATCCATGGCCCGCAAGAGTTTCCTAGTTGAGCTTGTGCACACTGTGTGCAGCGAGCTGGCACAGTCACATTGCCCAGGTGCCAACTACCTGGATCCGAGGATAAGAGGTCACCATGTGCTGAAGGGACTTCACTAGGTTGAACCCTCACATGCCCAGAGAAAGAATCCAACCAGGGCTGGGGAGATAGCTCAGTAGAATAACCACTTGCCTGACAAGTGCAAGATCCTGAGTTCAATCTCCAGTCCAAAAACTATAAATAAATAAGAATCCAACCAGATGGTGCGGGCTGTGTATAACAGAGGACAATGCTTTGCATATTCCTGATTTTTCTTGATAATATTGAAACTAAAATCGCAAGCTAAAGCACCCGCTTCTGACGCCTTGGTCATATTTATATACAGAAAGAAAAGCACCAGGTCATGGGTGGTTTCAACTCACAAATCTTTTATTGCCACTTACAAGCAGCTACAGCTGCTAGCACTTGTTATTTTTTTTCAGCTTCCTTTTTGCCATGAAAATTCACATTTCTATCCTGAAACAAGAACAAGCTCTGGAGCTATGAGGACAGAGGGGCCCCAACCTGCTGCGGGGTGTTGGGGAGTCCTCCAGCACTGGGTCTTGCTGTTCCCACGCAGAGGGTTTTTTTCTCTATTGTCACCAAATTTGGCTGTGATACAATAAAACTAATTAGGCTCAGGACTGCTGTTGTTAGAAAGGCAAAGGGGCTCTTTAAAGTGTGCCTCCTGAGAGCTGGTGAGATAGCTCAGTGGACTAAGTGCCTGCTTAGGCAAGCTCTCGGAGGCTGAAAACCTGAGGATCGCTATGAGTCTCAATTGCGACCCTATACCAAATGCATTAAAAAAATTTTAAAAAGTTCCTCCTGGAAGGAAATGAATATTGCGTATCAGGAAAAGGTTGGAGAATTTTGCTTTCTGATTTTAACAGTCTGTATTGTGGGAATTAATTCATCCATGTGCACCAATCACTTTTGAAATTTACAAGAAAAAAACTGCTTATCATCCTAAGATGAAATATTTTAATATCTCTTAGAAAAAAAATGTTAATTTTGTCAAAATCTCATCTTTCCTCCTTATATGTGAGGGAAGATCATCAACAAAAGTGCCCTAACTTTTGAAATACCCGAGTCCATTTATAATTCACTGAATTTTCCAAGGCAGGTTCCTTATTTATGACTTTTTTTCTTTTTCACTGCAAGAGCAAATACCACATTTATATACTTGTCTGTATTTTTAAATGATGCCTCCTCAAATTAGCTAATCAGCAAATACAAATATATCTTCACTGTAATTAGAAGGAAAAAAATTAAACCCAAAGTATATTCCAAGCACTCTGTATTTGATACCATGGAACAGACGACTACAATATTTACTGTTAATGAAGGGCTTCTACAAATTTACACTAGGTAATTGAACCCAAAAGAAAACAGACTGAGTTAATAATTATAAAAACAATTATCAGATGCTAGGAAATGGGAGAGACTGTGGAAATTAAGAGAGAATGCAGGGAGTGGGGGACAGGAAGGCGCGAGAGGAGGAGGAGGGGAAGTGCTCCAGGACCACACGAATTTGGAACGTCACCCCACGATGAACATACGCACGACGTACTGCAAACACAGACCCATAGAATTACATGTAAATAAATAAAAATTGCCTTCTCAGTGAGAGGTGATTTATTCTAATACGCTTAGTAAGGTTAATCCTTAAAATATTCCATTTCTCCAAAAAAGGAAGAGTACGGTTGTGTGTCTCTGTGTCCATGTAAGTGTGCGTGTATGCACGTGTCAGTACGCAGATGAATAGGAAGCAAATAGCAGCTCATAAAGTCCCTACCCCTGTCACTGTCCTGGAAATAGCTGAAAGTGATAGGAGCAGTAACAAAGACAGAACCCCAGGCTTCCAAGTGTGTTTCTAAGGAGTCTGAACCTTTGACAATGAAATATATGTATGCTCTGTTTAGCATCTATACACGAAAACTAAAGTTGCTAATACAATAAAAAATACAGGAAATGATCTTAGGATATTGAAAGCTTAATACTGAAATAAAAGATCTAGTAAGTAATATTAAGCATTAAAGTAAAACACTGTTTAAAAATAAATTAATAATCTTCTAATTCACCTGATTTACAGCTATACTTTTACACTCATATAATGGAACCCTCATTCCATTAAAACAGTGAAAATAGGAAAACATAATTTTTGTCATGTTATGAGATTTCGGTTCATACTCTAGACTCACACAAAGAACAGGGACGATGGGTGATTGGTGAAAGAAACTAAACTACACCTAGCTGAGAGTGGTGACACACGCTGGGACTCTGTCTTAGTTACTTTTCTGTTATTGCTGGGAGAAAATGCCTGATGCCCACAATTAAGGAAAGAAAGGTTTCTTTAGCTCACAGTTAGTGGAGGTTTCAGTCTGCTGGCTCCAGGGCAGAGCAGCGTATGGAAGAGGGTGGTAGAAAAGAGCAACAGTCAAATGGAGGAGATGCACCTGCAGCAGCTAGCAAGCCTTTCTCCCCTCCTTGTACTGCATGTAGATTACCCACCCCAGGGCAGGGGTAGCACGTATGCCCCTTAATAAACAAATAAGAATCTCATTAAGCCTTTATAAAAATAAAAAATAAAATGGAAACAAATCTTTGTAAATAAGGAGGGGAAGAAGAATTAAAGGGAGGGGAGGAAATTTGGGTGGAAAAAGAGGAATCAAAATAGATCACACACAGGTATAAATCCTCTGTTATGAATACGCTCATTACATACATCTAAGATGTGCCAGAGTGCGGCAGCCGGGGTTCGATTCTCATAATCCCAGCATGGGATTATGAATTAATCACAAACTCCAGAAGCTGCCCCACTGACTACAGGAGGCTTTATGGGAGGGGATAACTAGACACAAACCGTAACAGAGTCTGAGGCCGAAAAGTGGTGAGGTCACGCCTAGCCTGTAAACTCGACAATTTAGGGAAACCTTGTCTCAAAATATATATTTAAAAAATGAATTAAGCTTGTTGATATTTTTTAATGTATTTAGTACAGGGTCTAAGGGCCTCACTACAGAGATCAGACTCATAGTGATCCTCCTGTTTTCAGCCTCCCAAGCGCGGGGATTACGGGCACACGCCACCACGCCCAGCTCAGTCCCATCTCAGCACACCCTGGGGCGGGACCAGCAGAGCAAACAGAGAATCGAGCCCGGCTGCCGCACCCTGGCACACTGCAGATGTATGTAATGAGCATATTCATAATGGGGGACTTATACCTGTGTGTGATCTATTTTGATTTCTCTTTTTTTCCCCAAATTTCCTCCCCTCCCTTTAATTCCTCTTCCCCTCCTTATTTGCAAAGATTTGTTTCCGTTTTATTTTTTTTCTTCTTCCCTTCCTTTCATTTCCACTTTCCCCACCCTTGTTCCTCTTTGCTTTTGAACAATTTCTTCCCATTTGACAAGATCTACGGCACACTTTGGTTCTTACAGTGTGATGTCTACATGTGCGAATCTGACTTGTTTCACTTAAGCATATGGCCTCAGAGTGAGTCCGTTTACCTAGAAATGCCTCAAGTCTGTCCTTCTTTATGGCACAGTAGTACTCCATTATATAAAAAGACCAGGAATTAGGAAATAATTCTAGAGGCCATGGATAAGGAACATAACATTGTGGAAAGAGGAGCTATCCTTTCTTTTTGTTTTCATTTGGCGAACCGGGGATTGAACTCAGGCCTTTGCACTTGCCCAGGAAGCGCTTATCCCACTGCGCCATCTCCCCAGCCCAATATCCTTTGTGTTATAAAAGGCAGTGGGAGGAGAGATGTTAGCCAAAGAGTAGAAAGTTTTGCTCAGAGGAGATGAATTCTGGAGATCCATTGTACTGCATGGTGACTATTGCTAATAACAAATGTATTGTGCGTTGTTGAAAATTGTTAACACATCAGGCCCTAAACGTTCTCAGTGCATGTATAATTGAGGATGTTAATTTGCTTGCTTTATGGCATAGAATACCACAAATGTATACTAATCTTGCCAATTATATTATAATAGAAGTATAGAGGAAAATAAAATGATAAGACAAAATAAAATAGTTAAGTCTACTCAGAAACCAGCTACTGACCCCTGTGAGATGCTGGGAGGATTTTTCCCAAGTTTTTCTTCAATTGGGTTGCTTGATTGGAGGGCTGGTCAGTAGGTTTTAATATTTTCACTCTTAGCAAACACTGTTTTAAGATAAATAAATACATAAATATTAAGTATATAAAAATTCAGTTGAATTTAATTTAAAAGGCTCTGGTACCATACCCATAGGTCATAAACAAACTTTTCTGCACTTTGGGCATATTTGTAATACATCCACTCTTCAGGGAGAAAGGGAGGGGGATCTGATGTTCTAGTGGTCTCTCTCTGCCTCCTAAATGGTGAGAAATTCAGCGAAATGGACTAAGAGCTGGTTCCCACCTCCCAAACCCACAAGCCATTTCCTGAACCCTGGCTGGTGCCTCTGGCACTTCCCATCAGTAGCAGAAATTGCCTCTCGGAACCTCCAACGTGTCTCGGAGTCTTAGGATGAATAATTAATGCGCCTGCACTCCCAGGCCTCTGCAACGGGCACATATTTTATAAGTAAATAACTAATGCCTGAGCGGAAACACTGACCAAAGGAACGAGGTTCTGGGAAACCGCCTGGGTCCACACAAGCCTCCCCGCCCAGCTGATGGCCACCAACTTCCGCTTTTAGGGTTGGTTTTCAGCCCCAGCTGCTGAGAGTGTCAGCTTCCTCCGCAAATCGGCAAATGAATGTTGTTTGTGGCCCATGGAATTAGCTCCATCGTGTAACCACAGGAAGCCACAAATAATGCTAACAGATAGCTGGCCATAAATTTATTCTAGCTGGTGAATTATGTATTCAATACTTCGCACCTGAAAGCAGTTTTCTTCTCCTTGCCTGTGTTTGTGTTAATCTTTTCTACTTTGTGAATCATCTCTACATTCATAGAGGATATTGCATGAAGCATAAGCTTACTTATGTAATTATATTATATATAATTATTTAGCCTCACATTGATGCTTGATTTTGAAAGCTATTTCCATTTAATGTGTTTTGTTTTGTTTTTAACTAGACTTTTTACTTTCCAACCTTTGGGTTTTCTGTTCCATAAAAGTATACAACTCCAGGAGAATCCTTGAACTTGACCTTTTTCACTGGTAAAGACTCAAGATTTCATACCTCCTGCATCACCGTTGTTCTCCTAGGTTTTCCTTTCCACTGTAGACTCAAGTACAACTCTCTTGCATTCATGAGGGTATTAACTTGTCTGCAGTTCCTTGGAAAACATCTATTATGTCTCTTTTTCTATATACTTTGACAGACTCAAGTGAAGTCAGGAAACTTGGGCTTATAAAACAATTCAAAGAATAGACTGAGAGGAGGGACCGGGGAGATGACACAGTGGAATAAGTGTTTCCATGGCAAGCACAAGGGCCTGAGTTCAATCCCTGGTTCCACCAAAAAATAAAAAAAGAATAGACTGAGGGGCCCAGGAAGACGAGTCAAGGGTCACAGGGACAGCAGGGGTGACTCTACTTCTCTGTACCTCTTCCTCATGTGCAAAGAAACTATTGTTTCTTTCTCTTACGGCTATGCTCAACATTAAGTTAAATAATGTAATTAAAGCACATGACATACGGGCTTCATAAACACGAGTTCTTTTCAACACATTTTTTCTGTTCCTTGTCCAGTAAGAAGCAGCACATCTAAAATTCAGGTACAGCTTCAAAAGCAAAAACAAGCAGGATTTCACCAAACTAAAGCCTTGTGCAGACAAAAGAAGCAGTCAGCAGAGTAGTGGTAATCAACACCCCAGCAGTGAGCAGACAATGAACAAAGGACCTCAAAAGGCTTCTCTCCAAACAAGACACATAGCTTGCCGAGGGGCACATAAGCACGTGCTCAGCGTGGGTCAGCATCACAGGTGCACCACGAGGCCGCACCTCCACCCAGTTATGATGGCCATTACCAAAAAGATGCAAGGCTGAGTTCTGCAGATTACTAGAGCCAATACGTCACACAGAGTGCAGATGCCTCCAAAAATTAAAAAGAGAACTACATTGTGACTTAGCAATCCATGTCCTCGTCTGCAAGAAAGGAAATCAAGATCTTAAAGAGATACTCTGCACTGCCACTTCCATAGCAGCATTACTAACAAGGGCTGGGATCCAGAGGCCACCTAAATGTCCATCAGTGGGTGAGTTGCCATGCACCATACTTGGCATAAATGTACAACAGAACACCATGCAGCCTTCAAAATAAAGAAGTCCTGCCATTTGTAGCAGCAGGGACGAAGTTGCAAGATACCATTGAAATGAGAGGCCCAGGACAAGGAGCACCTGACCTCACTGACATGGGCAGGCTTAAAATATTCAGTTCCCAGAAGAAAAAAGTAGGTGATTTCTAGAAGGGATAGGGGGACACTTGTTAAGAGATCTATTATACAACTTGATGAGTAGAATTAAGAATAGTACATTGTGTTCTTAAAAATTGCTGAGAGTAGACTCTAAATGTCATCATTCAAAGAAAAGAAAGGTCAGGTAATGGCAATGTTAATTAGCTTTATTTAGTCAGTCCATGATGCACATATGTATCAGTACATCCGATTGTCCATCACAAACATATGCAATCTTTGTTCATTTAAAACTAGAATACGAGGGGGGCAGAAAGAAAGAAAAAGCCTTGTGATATATATCCCATTTAAGGATAATTAGGTGAAAAAATTTTATGTATTAGACAGAGCAGATTGGTTAAAAGGGTTGTATTATGTCAAAACGAAAATGTAAGCATGTCACAAAATGTCAGAGGATTGTCCTGCTACAATGTTGTATATGATCTGATTTCTAAATTTCTGTGTAAAAAAAAAATGTGTAATTGTCATTTTTTAACATTCTATTGGGATTTATTGGTTTTTTTTTTTTCCCCAGCACCAGAGATTGAACTCAGGTCCTTCCGCTTGCCAGGGAAGCACTTATTCCACGAGCCATCTCCCTGGCCCTTCTATTGGGATTTAAATATCAAAATATCCATGGTTGTTAGAAAATAACTTCCATTTTATGTCTAAGGTGTTTGATATTCAGATAGATAGTGATGTTAAGCTTAACAGCCTCTATTACAGGGTAATAATGTCATTAAGCTTCTCTTCTTAATGTTTAACAACTAAAGTTTGCAGCCTAAAATTTAGAGAGGTAGATGAGCTAAAAGGTTAGCCAGTATTTTGGTCCTAGCCCTTTGAGGTCAATGAAGACTCAGGACATAAGAGAATCTGTTCTGTGACATCCTATTACTCAATTGCGTCCAAAATTCTCTGACCAAGGAGATTATGGGGCTACAAAGGAAAGTGATTGATGATGTAGAGTGTGCCTAAGGAGAGTCACCTGGGGATAAAAATCTCTCAGGCTTTCACAGAGAGCAAATAGGTGAAGCAATGGCCATGACTCATCCAGATGGCAGACACTGACAGAAGATCTACAAGATGTTGTACATGGTTTCAGGGTAAATCCTGGAACTTTTTCAGATAGCAAAAGTTGTATTCATAGTTATACAGGTCTTGCTTTAACTTGGTCTTAACTATCCAGCAGTAAGTTTACCAGCACAAGGTATAAAAAGTTATGCCATATTAGTATGCTAAGCTGTAAAAGGCACAAGTCAACAACTTCTGACAATTACCAGCTGTGTTGATAACCTACTACTATTATGGACTATTGGACTACATAGGGTTATATTGATGATTTCAAGTACCTACAATCTTTGGCCTGGCATCAAGTATGAAAAGGTCCTCTAAAGGCTTCTCCAAATATAGCTTCTCTAACTGCAATGGAACACCCATCTCTGAGAAAACAAAACAAAAAAGCATATGTTGGGAGCCACGGAAGCCGGAAAATCAGTCAAAGGTGTGTAGGTGGGACTAAGCTGCAGTGCCTAAAGCAAACAAGCCTCCTTAGTCCTGAGATAAGCATCCTGACTGGTTAATGTTAGCTACTAGTCACTAGGCAACCTTATCTCACGTGTTACTAAGTTTGCACAAGTATGAGTAAATGTAAGTGTCATTGTGCATTGTGTAAGTCTTGCTACCAGGCAGACCATCGACCACCTAGCCCCCAAAATAAATAAATAAATAAATCTAGAATACATAAATTTATGCCTCCTGGTCAATAATAAATATAAAACTTTCAGATATCCTCCCTTAGAAAACGTTGTTACAAATTCTATTGTGCAAGACCTAAATGATAATGGACATACAGTGATCACCCCGACTCCCCTCCTACTGACACCTCCTTCCCGGGCCTCCCTCCAAGCTGCAATTAGTTACTCTTTGAACTTCTGCATCATAGCTGGCACCTCCACCAAGCTGTGACTTCATGAGAACAAGACCCACGTTTGTTCTACCTCACTGTAATTTTAGAACCTCACCCAGGTAGGACTGCACAGTCAGTGCCTCATGAATGCTCATGGAACCAATGAAAGCCCATCTTGATCTCAAACTAGGATCAGCTGCTTTGAACCTGACTCACTCAGGAGTCCCTAGTAGGATGTTTCACCATGAAATTAGCAATGAAGTGAGCTTCTGAAACAAAACTCAAAAAATTCAGCATAACTATTTGTTCATATGTAATCAGAATGAAGTTCGACATTTGCACATATTTCAAGTGGCTCTTCAAGCCCTGTGCCAGTGTCAGTCACATTCCTAGTGGTTCCACTTGGTCACTTGTCTGCTCCGTGCACGTGGAGGTGCTGCTGAGATGCATCTCTTTCCAAAAGTCTGAAATCATTGCAGTATGTTAGCTCCACAACCTCATGGGTTAGAAAACCCCAAATTGAGAAGCATTTCATCGGGAAAGGAATTTCAATAGTCAAAGTGCAAATTTTCTCCGCATAAGGCAAGCAAAACTGAAATGTAAATTTTGAGTATGAAGAAGCAGAATCAGCCTGTAACCTTGGCAGATTTGCCTTCTGTGGTCTCCTGGAGTTAACTGATCAACCATGGCAGCCAGGCCAGCAGAGACCATGGCACCAGGTAGTGAGGTCCCAAGCTTAGAAAGTGCAAGTTCGCAAGATGTCAGCAACAACAGCAAACAGCAACAGCAAGCAGCAACAGCACAAAAGCAAAAGCCACCTGAATCTTTATCGTGCAAGTCTTATACAGGTCGTTACCTCATATTTACATTCTTACATAGTGCCCTAAACACTGCAGCTGCAAACCACCTGGCTCTCTGTGGCCCCCAGGGAAAACATCAAGGGCATTTAGAAAATGAAGGTGAGACAAAAGCTGAGATCAGGTGGAATGGCCTGTTTTTGATGGGAAAAGAGGACTGAGGAACCACTGCTGTGGCATTTATTTATACTTTCGACAAAGTTAGTATCACGAGACACAGTGTTGCCTAGCGACTAATGACTTGAATTGTCTCAGGCAAGATGTTTTTCTCAGGACCAAAGTATTTCCAGCTGCAGAAGCTCCCTACGCAGTGCATGTGTGTTGACCTGTGCTAAGTTGTGGTTACATAACTGCCCCACTGTGCGCCTGCCCTAGACAAGCGGAGTCACATGCCCAGGTGTCCTTAGACAGCCCAGAGCTTTGAAGCAGTCTTGGTGCTTACCTACAATCATCTCCACTTAAAAAGAAAGAAGGTAAGTAGTTTAGTGACAACAAAGAGAACCAATTCCAAATCCACGAGCTGTTTGTATCTTCTAAAATGTGTTACTTTAACTTGGCTTGTATTTTGTTCTCTTTTGTTTTATTTTAGTATCTTTCAGTAAAAATAGCATTAAATAACAGAATAAAGTATCACTCCTATTCCTTTTCATCCCAAGGGTTTTTTAAATTTTATTTTCTCCTAAATTGTCTAAGGGAAAATAGAGGGCTCCATTGTCGGAAAGAATTGTTAGATCTGAATTGAGCTTTTGGAGATAACACTGTTTCTCCTTTTCAGAAAGCCAAGAGAAGAAAGCAGCCCAACGCTATCAGCCCCAGACACTAATTTAGAGACAGCCTTTCGAGAGGAACAATACGCCCTTGATGTAAAGCGTCCTTTGTGCTTTTGAAGTGTGCAGATTTCCTAGGCTAGGAGAACTTGAAATATGTGCACAGGTAAGAGGGCCATAACTGGGTACCCCACGTCTGTCCAGTACAAAAAAGGAGAGTCCCTATAGCCGAGTCTACCTTCCTTTGACCCTCCCCCAATCTTGCATCTACAAGAGCCCATCTCTCTCTCCAGGGTAATGAGTTCAAATTAGGTGGCTGGAAGGACAGAAGGAAGGAGAGATGGAGTGAAGGGGAAAGAAAAGAGGCCAGAAATGCAGAAGGAGCCTTTGCCCACCTTGGTCTTACTGACAGAAGCCTTCAACAGAGATACATGAGAAAACAGTATATCCCTGTAGTTTTAACTGGAGTCCATTTGAGTATGAATAAAATTCTATATTTTTCTATATTAAAGGTCCATAAGTACTTTCTTAGTAAATTGCTTATTAATGTATTTCCCCCTTTTTCTATGGTATTTTTAATCTCTCTCCCCTCTCAAATTTCAAAAGTTCCCAATATTGTTACTATATATATAGTAGTAATATATATATATGTGACTTTTGATTCTGATTATGATACATTGATAAAAAATGCTACAAAAATACATAAAGATGTTTTAAACTTTATAGTGAAATGTATCCAGTTGTTTCATGAAAATTTAGAATCATACTTAGAAAGCCTTTCTCTAAATTCAGAATTTGGCAGGATTCACTCATTTTCTTCTCATTCTTATACAGATTCACTTTTACATTTAGACTTTTAATCCATTTTAAGTTTATTTTCTTAAGTGGTAGAAGAAAAATCAATATTCACCAAGCATAATTAGTGCCTGCCAGGACTGGCACACACCTACCAGGACTTGGGGCTGGCTCAGGCAAGATTCAAGCCCAGCTTGGGCAATTTACAGACTTAGCAAGACCTTGCCTCAAGGTAAAAATTCTAAAAAGGACTGAAATGTAGCTCGGTATGGAGCCCTTATTCTCAAGCCCTGCACCACAAGAAGAAAAGAAGGATGGAAGGGAGGAAAAGAGGCTGAAAGACGCACAATCTTATCTTCTCATAAGTGACTCAGTTGCCAGGAGGCATACTCCTGTAGCCTCAGCCTTGGGATGCTGAGGTAAGAGAATCTCCATGGGTTTGAGGCCAGTCTGGAATACATAGAGAGTCCAGGCCAGCTTAAGTACATCACAAAACCCTCTCTTAAAAAACAAGAAAATTAAAACGTGACCCATGAGGCCAGGGAGGTAGCTCAGTAGAATAAGTGCTTGTCTAGCAAGCGCAAGGGCCTGAGTTCAATCCTTGGTTCCACGAAAAAAAAAAAAAAAAATGACCCAGTTGTCTCTCAAAACCATCTGTATTTTTTGTTTGGTTGGTTGGTTTTTGGTTTTGTTTTTTCTGTATTTTAAGGAAAGGTTTATAGGGTGTTCAGGGTCTCACTACTAGATTGCACTCACAGTGATCCACCTGTTTACAGCCTCCCAAGGGCTGGGATTACAGGGGAGCACCACCACACCCAGTCTCAATGGCCATCTCAGCACACCCTGGAGGCAGGGCTGGCACAGTAGGCTTGGCGATCGAACCCCCGGCCCCTGTGCCTGCGTGCAGGTGCTTTAATCTGCTGAGCTATTTGGCCAACCAAAACCACCTATTAAGTAGCCATCTCCTCTGCAAGGATTAAACTTTTTCTATGCACAAAAGCCCTTAGGACTCCTTTCAGACTCTTAAATCTATTGCACTGGCCTGTGTTCCACTGGTGTTCTAGGCCCACAGTTCCAATCACAAAGATGTGTGGGAATTTTAATAAAGATGGAGTAGGTCCCCTTTGTCAGTGTCATCCAAGTGACTTTTTTTTTTTTTTTGCAGAAGCAGGGATTGAACTCAGGTCTTGCACTTGCCAGGAAAGCACTTATTGCACTGAGCCATCTCCCCGGCCCCTTCCCGACAACTCTTACAGGTCATTTTCAACATGAACTTTTCTGTCACCTTCTCTGGCCCCATGACAGGAATATATTAGCCCTGCAGATCAACTCTGGGAGCACTGACACTTGGATAAAATGGAGAGGTGATTCCTGAGAGGAAAGGATGTCTTTCGATATGTTTGTCAGAGCGTTATATTGTCCTCTTCACACAGATTTGGTACCCTTATTGTGAGGCTTATTTTCAGTCTTTCTTCACAGCTCTTGTAGATGGTCTTTGTAGCTGGAGTCCCACGTGGCCCCTTTGAGTGGGTCGGGTTTTCCAAGCATGAGGGCTGAGCTGTGGCCACTACTCACTAGACACATGCAGCAGCACTGCCTTGACTCGTAATCATCCAAAATCCACCCAGAATGTCACCTGGGGGTGGGGGCAGAGAGGCAGACTTCCCTCCCCAAAGAAATACCAGCTTGTTTAAAGGCTGCTGACTTTCTTCATGCTAATTCTATATCCCACAATCTTGTTAAATGATAGCTACATTTTTTGCTTGAGTTCTGAGGCATTTGAGAATAAGACAGTAGTTAAAAATACCATCTTCACTGCAAGTAAGGCTCTTATAGCAGAATGTGGCTCACATCTGATGGCTTAAGGGTCTTCCTAAGGTGAGCCCCAGAATGAGGCCCATACCTCCCCCAGTCACAAACAGCAAGGACAGTGCAAAGCCAGAGGCTGGCCAAGCAGGACAGGTCCCCTCCAGTTCAAGGGGAGAAGGACGTGCAATGTCCACATCCCAGCTCTTCACCAAGAGGAAGACCACATTCCAGGCAGAATTGCACAGCCTGTCCTTCCACACTTTCCTAGAAGACTAAGGAAGAAGAGATAGACCAAAAGCACACTCCACAATGAATGGGATATCGGGACAATGAACTGTTCTTCACTACAGAGGCCTCCCTGAAAACCTTCACTAGCCAGCTCATTCCTCCCTGAAAGTCACCTTGCTTCTGAGCCACTTCTTAGCCACCCATGGTGTCTGTGGATATGTAGATCTATGGCACCTCTGTCATGCTCAAGACTGCAATGACCCTGGGGACCAATGAGATCAAGACCTCATCATAGCAAGGATGAGGTGCTCCTCCAGTGTGTGACCCTTTTTTCCCAGGCTCCCAATGTACCTGAAGGATCCCCAAATCTTTATAACATAGCTTCCCCATCTCCTTCCTTTCTTGCAGATCAAAGCTGGTTTCAAGGAGACAGGCACCACCCTGTGACTACTGCTGGCCAGGGAAGTCCCTGGCCACTGAAATAAAATACCAACTCCCACAGCTTACAGGACAGTAGCTTTATTTTGGTTCCTGTGACAGATCCTGGTTAGTGGATGCCAAAGCAGAAATGGCACAGTAGAAGAGCAAGGACTGAGGACTGCCACTCTTCCCGTAGCCAAGAAGCAGAAAGGGAAAGGAGGAACCAGGGACAAATCACCACCTCCAGCCCTCACCCTAGTGACCACCTCCAAGCAGGCCCCGCCTGCTAACAGCACAGTGGCTCAACCCACCTTTGCAATACAGTCACATTTCAAGAGCCCCACTTTGGACCCATGAGGCTTGGGGGAGCATTTCAGATCTACAGAATAAGACTTCAACAGCTTGGGCTCCGTAAGATTCCACTGACAAAGCACTCATCCTTCCTTCCCCGCCACAGCCTCACCTCCCCACAGCCACCAGGTTAGTTCTGCAGATAAATGTTCTATGCCATCAATGTCATGAGTCTGACAAGTAAGTAGACTCTCCATCTTGTTTCTGTGACCTAGGAAACACAGCAAGCATTTCTTCCACAAGTTTGAAATTTGCCCTCAGTGGCTCAACCATCATGAGGCGCTCACACAATAAGGCGCGCATTATGCCACGGCTCTGCTGACAAGGATTCCATGGACTAAGATTCCAGGCTCTTGAGATGAGACACTCACTCTTGTCTGTATCCTGGCATGCAGAGCTGTGACTGTGCTCATCAGAAATCCTGGGTAAGGGGCCCGGGGTGATAGCTCAGTGGAATAAGCACTTCCCTGGCAAGAGCAAGGGCCTGAGTTCAATCCCTGGTTCCACCACACACAAAAAAAAAGGAATACTGGGCAATGATGTCTACATTTCCGGCCATATGGCTATTTATATCTCCCTCTTTGTTTTTAATTTTTTCTTTGTATTTAGTACAAGGTCTACAGGGTCTCACTACACAGATTGAACTCCTAAGAATCCTCTTGTTTCCAGTCTCCCAAGCTGGGATTACAGGTGTATGCCACCATGCCCAGTCTCTTAGGTCTCTTCTTGTATATTCCACCTCCCTCAAAATTTATAACCTAACCATCTCAGCTACAAGATCATATCATGGGCATGATGAGAAATTTTAGAGAATCCTATCTGTAACTGCCAGACAGATTAAAGCTGACTTGAGTTCGTGCTCCTGCATGGCAGCATTGGAGGGCTAAACAATGGTATGAGCACAACAATATCATAATTTGTGGTTACAAAAATTGCAATGCCCCTTCCTCCTCATACCTATCACTTTCAGGAATCATTAGCCTGTGGCCCCAAGCCCTTAGAAATGATTTTGATATTACGTCTTTAAAATATATGCAACATCAGGGCTAGGTTAAAAAATCTGAAATATGCACATAGATGGTTAGTAGTAAAAAATAAACATGAATTAATACAGAAGAAAAATGATTCTGTAACTGAGGAAAAATTCAGGCTCTGGGCTTGCTAGAAGTCATAGACATAAAAGCAAACGTGATAATTCGTGCATCCTGATTAACCTTGAGGAACTTTTTCTGTATTTACGTAAAGAATGTTCAATTACATGATAAACCAACTCAGAAAACAGTTCAACTAAAGATGCAGAAATGTTCTTTATGATACAACTTCCTTACATAATAGCAGTTAAGGCCTTGATTATAGTTTTTATATTAACTTCTTATTTTATTTTTCCCTTCTGATTCAATTTTTAAATAATAGTGATTAGGAATCAGGAGAAAAACAACAAAAAGTCTTACCTTCTGTATCAGTCAGTGTTTTACTAGAGAAACTGATACATAAGGCATTACGAGATGAGCTTACAATGCTCAGCCACAGAGCCGGTGAGGGGCGTGCAGAGGGCAGCTGCACACTGGAGCCCGAAGGCTTCAGTCCAATGTCTGGAGCTCACTGCAGTGTTGCATTTGAGTATCAGGAGACCGATGGGTCTGCGACAGACAGCTGAAGGATCCACAGCAGAGTGTGTGCTGAGAGCCAGGAGATGACACCTAAGGTGAGGGTAGAGACTGGAGCTCTTCCAGGGAACAGAAGCAGCTCCGTCCTTCCCACCTCCTTTTTATGCCATCCAGGTGATGTGCTGCCCTGGGGTGGGTCCTCTACACCCTGAGGTGTAGAATTGCTGAACCAATTTAGCTAAGCTCCTCTTAGCTAAGCTTCTCGAGTTGACACAGTCAGTCAACCATGACACTGTAAAATGTCAATTTTTAAAGCATGCTTTTGGCAGGAGTTTGATGATCTTTTCAAGACAAGCATTTTGGGTACTGGCCCGAGGGACAGTCAGCCTTTATTTTGAACAACATGAAATTCCTTCTGAATAACTGAAGTGTGCTTGCATACCAGTGTACATGTGAGTGACAAGCATGACACATACCTGGTGTGGTGGACTGGCTGCTGGTGGTCAGCATGTGACACCCAGCCGAACTGAATCAGTATGGTTCTGGGTGAGGGAGGCCCCCTGAGGGTTATTGCCAAGTACATAAGGGGAGAAGAAGAAAGAAAAAGAGAGGTTTTGGGTTTCCTGGAGGCTTGTTGTGCTGGCTTTCCTGATATGGACCCTGCTGTTATGACTGCAGGAGCTCAGAACCTCACTGTCACTGAAGATGGCTGTGGTACTTTTTTCAGGGGAGCTTTGGTTCTTACTTTGAGCATCACTTCCTGGCTCCAGTACAGATCCCTCAGCCTGCTGGCTCAGACCCTTCATCCCACTGGCAAAGGCTCTCGAGCTTCCACCGCTGACCTCTGGGCCTTCCCAGAGCAGATCCATGGAGCAGGCCTGCATGAGACCCTGTCATGGGCTCTAGGCCTCCAGCTGGACTCATGCAGGACATCACCATGGGGTCCATGCCCTCAGCTGCATTCTTTGAGTCTCTAGTGTGTGAACAGATCTCCTGCACCTTTTTGCATTTGACTCTTTGGGTGACTACTATAAAATAATCTTATAAATTGCACATCCTGCGTTAAATTATTTTCCTTATAAACCTGACTACAACATGTGGTGAGCTAATATTCCACTTAGATGGGAGGCAGAAAGAAGTTGGAATGGTTTCAGAAGTTAATGAGCCTGGGGGCCGGGGAGATGGCTCAGAAGAATAATTGCTTCCCTGGCAAGCACAAGGGCCTGAGTTCAGTCCCTGATTCCACCAAAAAAAATGAAGTTAATGAGCCCAACTCATGTTTTCAGCTGAGAAGAACATTATGGTTTTTATAAAAGTGGGTCAAAAAGATAGCTATCAAAAGAATCGAGTAACCATGAGGAAAATCTTTAAATTTCTTTCAATGCTCAGATAGCTTGAAACAACAGAGCTTCACATTCACAGAAGAAAAAAATTATGACTCAGAAGAAATAATTGCGGTTGGAGTGACCTTCGTACTTCTGCTCTACTGAAAGTTGCACCGACCCATTAGATTGACTTACTGATACACGGGCACTGGGCCACATCCAGAGCTGCTGTGGCTGTGGCCTCAGTGAGCGGGTGGGTGACAACTGCTCATGTAGGATCCGCTCACATCCTGACCCCCGCTCCCCAGCCCTGAGACCTGGGCAGCTCACCAGACCTTGTTAGGCCTCAGCTCTCTCTCCTGCCTGATGGGGACAATGGCAGTGCCTGCTGCACTGAGCTGCACTGCATGTGTGGTGGGCAGAATAAGGAGCCCCTAAAATGCCCAGCTCCAGGTCTCTGGGTGGTGTGACTGAGTCTCCTTTTGGGCCGAGGGATTTGGAAGAGGTGACTCGAGCTAGACCTTAAAAGGAACAGTTCTCCCGTATTATCCAAATGGGTCCATCGGAACCAGAAGTTCCTTAAAAGATTTGGAGAAGGAGTTGTGATGATAGATTGCAGGGTGCTGTGCAACGGGCTCAGACAGCTGCTGACATCTGGAAAGCATGCGCCCCCAGGGACTCCAGGAGGACCAGAATTTTGTGAAGAACTTATATATAACTTAGTGAAAACGATTTGGATTTCTGGTCTCTGGAGTTATAATACTGTGCCATAAATTCATGTTGTTATAAGCACTAAATTTATGGTAATTTGTCTTAGAGTCATAGGAAAATAATCTAGAATACAACAAGAAAACACATGTAGAGCAACAGCACAATCAACGCCTGACACAATGAAGTAGTAAATAACTGCTGTTAACATGATCACAGAAGCTAGTGGCCATCCATGCACATTTTGTCCTGATATTAATTTCCAGGGATATTTATTGAAATTTAGGGCCAGGGAGATGGCTCAGTAAGTTCAATCCCTGGTTCCACAAAAAAAAAAAAAAAAAAAAAAAAAAAAAAAAAAAAAAAAAAAAAAAAAAAAAAAAAAAAAAAAAAAAAAAAAAAAAAAAAAAAAAAAAAAACAAGAAAAGAAAATGTAATTGGACTGGGCATGATGGCACATGCCTGTAATCCCAGCATGCACCATCATGCTGAAAGACAGGTAGGAAGATCACCCCGAGGTCAAGAGCAGCCGGAGCTACGTAGTGATCTCAAGCCCAGCCTGAACTGAATAATGAAACCCTGTCTCAAAACAACAAAAGAAAAAGAAAGGAATTAAAAAATGAAACAAAGAAAGAAAGAGGCAGGACAGACAGCTCAGTGGACTAAAGCACCTGCTTAGAGAGAGCACAGCGGCCAGAGTTTGATCCCCAGCATGCCGTGACAGCCCCACCCCTGGGATGCAATTGAGACTGGACATGCTGGTGTGTCCCAGTAATTCCAGTGCTTGGGAGGCTGCAAACAGGAGGATCACTATGAGTCCAATCTCCGTAATGAGACCCTGTAGGCCCTGTACTAAATACAGGAAAGGAAGGAAGGAAACTGAATTGGATGAAAATTCCAATGTTCAATTCTTTTTTAAAACTGTCAAAAAATTATCATTTCACATGGTTTAATCTAGTATTTCAAAGCCTACTACAGGTTCTTAAACATAAAAGGCATTGGGGAAGGATATCTGTCACTTCAAATTTCACTTTAGTGTTTGTTTGCTCATCAATGACAACCAGCCCATGAGATGGGAAGAAAGACAAAGGAGCTAAGGGACAAAAAAGAACAAGGGTCACAGTGAACAAGCCTGGGCAGATGTAGCCACTGGGACTGTACCCCTCCTCCATTCCAGGACACAAGGACAGTGGTCAAGCTCACTGCTACCACTTATCCCTCCTGACAGAGCAGCCTGTACATTTTCAAATAAAACACTTACAAAATGTTTAGACTGGTTATCTTTGTAGTTCCTTCTAGTACCTGCCCTGTATGCCTTTTGCTTAGTACTTAATGTCATACACTCAAAAAAATGTGTTGGATTAGTTAACTGTCACAATGGTCTTATTTTTCCAATAATTCTCAACTCTTCATGATTTTCTTCCATCTGTATCTTACACAATACATGATTTTATAGTGCTTAGCTACTAGAGATTGAAAAACTTTCATTTTTACCTGAGTAACTGATAGACACAGCAGTGTCCTTTAGGAGAAATGACCCCTTACTGTCCCCTTTCTGGTTCAGTAAAACCCAGCAATCCACACCCACCCTGCTCAAAACAAGAAGTGTGGGGCTGCAATAGAACTGTAATGTCATCAAAAACTTGCCAAGTGTTACTCCCCCACCCAATGCAGTAGACCCACTCTCCCCTACACCCTCCTGCCCTCTTTTCATCAAGTGAAGCCACACAACCAGCTAGGTCCCATGGACTGTGACAGGAAGTGGCATGTGCTCTGTCCTCAGCAAAGCATTTAAAAGCCCACACGGGACCCTGCACCCTTCCACCAATGTCAAAGAAACGTGTGCTTCCAACAGAGCAGCTACAAAGGGGAGATGCCGGAAACGGTATGACAAGCAAAGCCACCCACATGCACATCAGGCGTGGGGCATCGGCAAGAAATAAACTGGGCATGGCAGGAGAGACACAACAAGAGTTAGCAGCTGCCTCAGAAGCCCTGCCTCCCTTACCCTCATTGCTGAGTATATATTTAACAATATCCATCCTCACCATGGGTTGGTTAGTTGTTCATATTTTTCCAAAAGTGAGTATTTCTAAAATAATTTTTAAAAAGAAATTGGTTTCAAGAGAAGATCAGGGCCATAATAAAGTAGCAGGAAACGAAGCAACTAAAGCATTGGCTATGACAAAAGAGAACAGCCGTCAGAGATAAAATTAGACAAAAATTGAGATTTATGCCACTGGTTCATAATCCACAAAGAAAGGAAAGCAATGTTCAAGGGTTTCATAATGGCAGGAAGCAGACACCCTTGTTCAACATTAATGGATATTGTATGTTATTACACACTATGATTGCGGGTATTAGAATTCTAGACAGATGTTCACTGGATGACAACATAACTCTTCGAGAATTTCAAACAGAGAGAGGCCAGCCAAGATACTAGACTATGAAAATAGCATTCTACATCAGTGGTTCTTACATTTAATTTCAATTAAAACCCAAAGCCTGCCTGGCATGCACAATATTCTGAGTTCAATTCCTGGTACCAGAAAAAAAAAAAAAAAGGAGAGAGAGAGAAATGTGATTGAGAATTACTTAAGGATTTGGTAAAAACTACAGATTCTGGAACCCAGTTTCCACCTGTCTGGTACACTGTGTTTAGATTTCTCAGAATTAGAAAAAATATGTTGCTTGACTACAAAGTAATAGGGCCTTGGGGTGTTTTGTTTTTTTAAGACAGGATCTCACTGCATAGTTCAAGCTGGTCTTTAGCTCACCTCGTAGCCCAGACTGACCTCGAACTCATGGCTATCCTCCTGCCTCAGCTCCTGAGGGCTGGGATCACTGGTGTGTGCCACTATCAGCCCACAGCAGCAATTCAAGAAACATCCTAGAGATATTGATGTAGGCAGTTCATGCATTGCACAGCTAGGAATGAGCATCTTGAGGGGCCAACCAGACCTGGCACTGAGGAAATGTTGAACACCCTCCATACTGCAGTGCTCACCTTTCCCTGAAAATGCGTCTTGTCAGAGTTTATTTCAGTACTATGGGAGACTTTTCTCTTTTACTTAAAATATATAAATCACATACACATGTAGAAATAGGTTTTCTTAAACTGCTATCTAAGTAATTCCTATATAATGAAAAACTCCAAAAACATTCTTACAAGTATATATTTCTACAAGGATGTGTAATTTTTATTTTTAGTATTAATGGTACTGCATTTTCTCACAGACATCTTATTACTTTTTCACCTAGAACAATGTATAAGGAGATACAGGGATTAAATAAAATAGTGTATATTTATAATATAGTGAGGCTCAATAGTGTTTAATACTCTTACCTATCAGAGCATGAATTTTGTGACAGCAGAGACTTTCTATGCTTTATTCATTGCTTTAACTTCTACTTAATAAATATTTCTTGTAAGATGGATGGATGGATGGATGGATGGATGGATGGATGGATGGATGGATGGA
>PVKA01033775.1:0-24058 GCA_004027165.1 Ctenomys sociabilis | reverse complement strand
ACCTTGATTACCAGTTGTAAATGGGATGTGGAAAGGGATAGACAGCGTTTTTAGGAAAACTATTCTGGATGCTGGGATTGAAGCTGAGCTTCTAGAGTATCCACATAAGATGAATGAGGCAGCACAGGAAGGCAAGCCTGACCAACAGGAAAAGTAGGTCGTGTGTGTGTGTGTGTGTGTGTGTGTGTGTGTGTGTGTGTGTGTGTGGTGCAACAAGCATTGGTTTGCTGAAGAAAGCTTATCTGAAACAATGGGATTAGATATTTCAGATTTTACTCTCTTTGGAGTAAAATCGCCTGGACAATCACCCAAAACACACACACCTTTACTTATTTATAAGTTAAATGCACGTACTGCAGAACTAAAACTTTTAAAGAGTAAAAGTGGGAGTGTATTTTAGTGCCTCTTTTACCATGATTGTTTAATGGCATCATTAGCTAACATCTTAAGACAAGATGCGCCTTTAGAAATAGGATCATTTTAATGGTGTAGCTAGGTGTAATCTCTTTCAAATAGTCTGCATGAGTGTTAATGCTTTCGCTGCCTTCTCACCAGATCTGATTCCATCATCAACGTTGTTACTTCCTAATGTGGCCTGAAAAGGTCCGGCTCCACGGTTTTCTTCCTGTTTGCATGTGTTTGGATTACCAGCATTTTCTGCAACCCAGTTGCTTTGTGGCAAGCTCTTTAAGCCACTTGTCCTTCTGTGGGGGTTAATTTAGCTAAAGTTAAATTATATAATCTGTAAATCCACTTAACAGAGAACAGAAAAACTGGGGAGTGAGTGAATGAGCAGGCAAGGTCTCCACCATCAGGCCCGTGCGTAGCAGGGATGTCTTGGCTACTGTCGCGATACAGGACAGCCTGACATGCAGGCTAAAGGTACTAGTGTCGACCCCGACATCAAATAGTAGATGCACTGGATTTCCTTCCTAATCCTTTTTTAGATAGAAATAAACATTAAGGGAATCTTAATTTTTTTTTTTCTTCCAGTGCCCCATGAAGCTGCTTGCATTTCTCCTTTGCACCTTGAGCCCTACTTTGGAGACTGCTGTAGAAGAATGAAAAGAGACAGGTAAAGACATTGAGACTGGGTCCCAATCCTGGAGAGCAGGAAGAGTTAGAAATTAACACCACACACAGAGTGGAGCTACTGATGGTTTTGAGCAAGGGACTATGGAATCAAGGTGAAATGGGGGGGGGGATCAGCAAACCTGGATTGTACAATGTCTAACAAGCTGCTACTAAACAGAATTTATTTCAGCTCAGGCAGGTGGGATACTCTCAACATCAAAGGAAGGAAAATGGAAAGGAGCTTGGACAGGCTCTGGGGAGGAACCACGTCAGCATCTGACTGAGGACGAGAGCTCACCTCTTGACGTGCTCACTGAAGTTTTGGTAAAATGCACGACTCCCCTGCCACCTCTAGCACCAGAGGGAAAAGTCACGGGAAGTCTGACTGCTTTGTACCCCACATCCCTTCCTCAAATGATCGCACTTCTTTACAGAGATTTTTTAAAAAAATATAGACCCATGGGCATTTGGGGATAGGCTGGAAAAAGGAGAAAAATAAAAAGCAGCTTTCCTCCTCTTACACTCCTTTTTCACCACCATCCATTATAAATTCAATTTGACAACCCTGCTAATTGGATAAACACAGCTCCTACACTCCTAGAGCGCAGTTCCTTCCTTCTTTCCTTTCTTTCTTCTTTCTTTCTTTCTTTCTTTCTTTCTTTCTTTCTTTCTTTCTTTCTTTCTTTCTTTCTTTCTTTCTGTTTTGTTTTTGGAGAGCTCAAAACAGGGTGATTATGCTGCTCTTTAACACAAATTCCATCTGCTTTATTTCTCTCTCTCCATTCAGCGCTCCTCCTGAATATTTATGAAGCCTCCCTCCTGCCTTTCCCCTTTCTAACCACCTCAACCCTCCTCCTCCTCCTCCTCCCTCCATCTCCCTCACCCCACCAGCCTCCAGCCTCCTCTCCCTTCTCTCCAAACTGGGACAAAAACCTTCCAAATGCACGCCCTCCTTGCTTTAGATAAACATAGGCGGTGTCAAGTGTGAGGGGAGGGGGAATTGGGGAGGGGGCTCAACTGCCAGTCAAGTCCCTGGCCTTCAATGCAGCCCAGGGGCCTATCCTAATCTGCTGCATGCTTGCCATATGGGGGCTGTGTTGCCCCGGGAGACACTAACAGGCAGAACGGAGCTTAATAGAGTCCATATTCATTGTGATGCAGTGAGATAGCTCAAAGCACCATTGCCCCTTCGGTCTGGCTTCATTCTTCTGTTTCCCACTTTCTTTCTGTTTTTCCTCCCTCTTTCTTTCTTTCTTCCCTTCAAAAGGGCTTGGTCCCCACAGAGCTGTAATCTGGAGAGGCCTGGGCCACTGCAAAGGCTACACGTTGGGGTTAGGAGTAAGGAAAGCAGTGGTGGTGGCGAGGGGGATGCAGCTGGAGTTGGTGCAGGGAGAAGTAGATGCTCCCGGAAGTGATGGGGGGGAGGGCAGCAGTGACACAACCAAGGAGCACGTGGGGTTGTGTGTGCAAACATGTGCAGGCAGGCTGTGATCTGCACTGTGTGCAAGATGAGGGCGTGGTGTTATGTCTCTAGGCAGGCACTCAGCCCTCAGGGCAGTCACGGACACCCAGGGGGGAACCTTGCTATAGCTATTTATTCAGCCATCTCCGCCTAGATATTTCTGTCACTCTCTCCCCAAACCTCACCTCAACTCTTTCTCAATCCCAGCCAATTTAACATCATTAAAGCACAGGACAGCTCTCTCTATGGGGAGCAGGACCTGTGGCCACTTCCCAGCTCTCCACAGCTGCACTGGAAAGTCATGGTTGTGGGAATGAGATGAAATCGCTTCAAAATGAAGCTCAGCAGGGCAGAAGGCCCAGGAGGAAGTGGCAGTTATGGTGGGCCCAACAGGGAAGCAAGAATGTGGGAAGACAGCAGAGCACATGGCTCCCAACTGTGGGGGGAAAGATTCCCATCCTACAGAGTATGCGAAACTTTAATCCTATAGATTCTTATACATGGGAGGAGCTCAAGAAATGGTTTCTGAAGAGGCTCCTGGAGTTTTGCTGTCACTGACAAAGGTCTTGAAACCACCTGAGCAACCAAAACTGGGCTTGGGACGGCTGCATATGGCTTTAGCAGAAGCAGCATGCTTCTGCTGTAGTTGCAGCAATATCCCTCCCATGGTGATAGCTCCCCTCCTCCAGGAGCAAAACCAGGTCATCCCAAGTCAGACAAAACTGCTAAAACCAGAGCATTGTTGATGCTGGTGTCTGCTGATGGTTGTTTTCATTTGCTTCATCATTTGTTTGTTTCTGTTGTGATTTTTGTTTGTTTGTTTTGCTTGCCTTCCAAACTTGATACGTTCTATGCTCCTTGTTCTTACCTACTACCACAGTGAATCACTGATCTGTGCTTTCCTAGTACAACCCAGGAGGACCCTATATCCCAATGGTGCCCTGGGTACCTCAATGTTCACGTGCAGTGTTAATTCATTTAGGCTTTAAAACCTAAAAATGCCTTTGTTGTACTGAATTGCTGTCAAATCCCAGCTCTTCATTCCTCAGAAGACTCCTGAAATCTTAGAGAAGCCAAAGGAAGTAAAGACACAACTGACCAGGGTTTGACAGCAGCAGAGAGAGCACTCACTTTCCTGTAAGTGCAGCCTTCCCTCCAAGTTCTTCTGCTCTGTAGGCCTTACTGCAGGTTCCTCTGACCCCACACAGTGCCTGCACCACAGAGGACAGCTCCACAATGGGGGGAGGCCAGGAGGTCCATGTAGATACAGGCCTGGAGGTGCCCAGTTCTTTCCGGCCTTCGTTGTCATGATCGCTTCCACTCCAGAAGCCCCTGACCTCCCAGTATATTCTGAACCCCGCAACAAGTACAGGCTAGCTGTGTCAGCCATGCTCATGGAAGGAAGGGGCAGAAATGTTCCTAATAAGACTACTGAAGGAAGGGATGGGCTTGACATAGCGAGAGCATGACTGGTCAACTTATAAGGAAAACAGGGATAGGTTCTCTAGTCTACACTACATCTTTACCTTTTACGTCATGGTTCAGAGAACAACCATTATATATACCTGTGTATACACACAGACACTCAAGGGCTGGCCAAATACCTCAGCAGACGCAGGGACTCGGTGTTTGATTCCCAGGTCTGTTGTGCTGGCCAAATACCTCAGCAGACGCAGGGACTCGGTGTTTGATTCCCAGGTCTGCTGTGCTGGCCCCACCCCTGGGGTGGGCTGAGATGGCAGCTGAGACTCGGTGTGGTGTTGTGTACCTGTCATCCCAGCTCTTGGGAGGCTGTAAACAGGTGAATCACTATGAGTCCGATCTAGTAGTGAGACCCTGAACACTTTTGTAGACTTTTCCTTAAAATGCAAAAAAAAAGAGGAGAGAGATAGCTCAGTAGAATAAGCACTTGCCTGGCAAGCAGAAGGGCCTGAGTTCAATCCCTGGTTCTGCCAAAAGAAGAAAAACCAATAGACACCCAAACTCATCTCCTTTCCCTGACTCCCTCAAAGTCATGAAAAGGTGCATTACCTGCTCAGGTTCCCAATTTTAAACCTGTGTTTTTTCTTGCCTCTCTCTAGCTCTGAGCTGTCCAGACTCTTAACTGGGATATCGATACAGAGAAATCTCCAAATGACACAGGGAGAAAAACTGATCTCTCAACCTAAAACATACCTTTATGAGTTTGTGTTCTCTAAAACCAAAGAATGAATTTTAGGAACAAAAGGAGGTTATAAGCAGAATGTATTTATTGAGGGAAAGAAAGCTCCTGTCCAAGAGAGGGACAGGAGGGGGCCGGAGTGAGTTGTCCCCCTGGAAGCCAGCTCTTTCAGGGACTTTTACAGTGTAAAACCATGTGGGGCTAAGGTGGAGAGAATGGGAACTCGCTTAGGTGATATGGGGTGGGACAAAACTATGGTCAATCAATGGGATGGCAAGCACCATTGCTCAGGTAAAATTGATTAAGCCCAAGACTGTTATACCCTGACAAAATTGACTCCGATTTGTTGCCCTCCTAAACTCGCCATGTTCCTGTTCTGTATGCGCCTACCCCTCCCAACTCCCTCACACCTGTGACCCAAGCCTTATCTTGACGGACCTCTGTACCCCTACCCTATTTTTGAGGATCTTGGCAAACTCTGTGTACTTGCGACCCCACCCCCCACCCAATGCTGAACTAATGACCCTGCAACTTTACAGGAATCAACCTAAACTAATGACCCTGCCACTTTACAGGAACCTCCCCACCCCTCCCTTGCCTTTGCGGTTTTTAGGCTTAAATAGTTACTCATTTCTACACTCAGGGCCCCTCTCTGTCTTTTGGACTCAGAGGGTGCCGCTGGGTACCAGCTTAAATAAAGCGCTTCAAATTTTTGGACTTGTCCTGTTGTCATTTGATTTTTGAGTTACAACATTTGGGGGCTCGTCCGGGAAATGGAAGAAATGGGAAAGTGAGTTACAAGTTACGGAGTAAGAGAGCATGAATATGGGACAGGGTTTTTTCCTGTTGGGGGTTGGATTATGGAATAGGGTCTCTTCCCATTGGGGGTTGAGCTAGTGACTCACTTGGGTCTTTCCAGGTGATTGATACCTATTAAAATATCAATTGCAGGTGCTACTCTTTTAGCATTGGTTTGGCCTTTAGGTCTTGAGGTCTGGTTTACAGAAGAAGCATCCGTCCTTCTAATAGTTGTCTTTGTCTTCTGTGTTACCTCCTTTGAGAGCCTGGCCCTGTTTGACTGCTTATGATATTTTTATCTAACTTGGCTGCCTGTAACATTATGACCAGTGTTGCTCAACTGAAGGATAATTCTAGCTAGAGATGCAATTTAAAAGTTTTCTGTTAGCCACCCTAAAAATACAGATGAAAATAATTTTTAAAATATCCTCTAATACGTTATATCCAAAGTATTATCATTTTAATAAGGGGATATACTTTATTCATGAAATATTTTACATTTTGTTTCACACCATCTTTGAAATCTAGTGTGCATTTTCTATTTACTGCATTGAATTTGATGCAGGTAAGACACATCCCAGGTGCTCAGCAACCACCTGGCTAGCAGCTGCTGCACTAGACAGCACATGCCTAAAGCCCCCAGTCTGGCTCTTTGGCTCTCTCTTCTCCCTATTTGATCAGCACTTGCACTAGCATCTGCCTTCTTTCTAGAATGTCAAGTTCAGCCAAGCAGTAGAAGTTGATACAGGGCAACTGACTACCTTTCGTTGAGTAAGTGCCTCCTAGGGGTCATAATTATAATTCCTTTAGCCTGATATTCTCACGATGGTCATACGAACAACCTATTTTATAGATGAGGAAACTGAAGCTCAGGTCAAACACAGATCTTGTCCAGGACCAACAGGTGGATAAATCTCAGAAGATCTGAACCAAGCCTACTGGATTCTGAAACCTTTGAATCTTTTCACTTCACCATAATGCTTTACATAAACTAAGGTGCCATACTTGATGAACTATATACAATGCAGCCAATGAGAATAATAAAGGTCAAGTTGCAACATGAAAGTAACATTTAAAATATGGGAAAAACAATATAAATTCAATTTTGTGTGTGTGGATTAGGTCTTGAAGGTGTTATTTTTAAAAATAGGTTGGAGCTGCATGTGTTGGCACACACAATAATCCCAGCACTCTTGGAGTCTGAAGTAGGAAGATTACCAAGTTTGAAACTGGCCCCAGAAACAACAACTTAGCAGCACCATGTATCAAAATAAAAGGAAGGAGACTGTAGCAAAGACCCTGGGTTTGCTTCCTAGTAGTGAAAAATAGATAAACAAAAATTTGAAAGCAGTTGATTATGAATGATTCTTTTAAAAACCTTTCTTTCAGAATTCAATGTTTTTTAAATAGAAATAAATAAGCATGCTCACTTTTAATAGTTCTTTAAGTGATACTGATTAAAGTCCACAGACTTTTGCGGCAGAATCCTCCAGGTTCTCTATACAAGGCATTGCCTTTGTTCTTCTCCCATGTGTCTTAAAACCCAGCAAGCTGCACCCTCTCTATCCCTTCTAGCTGGACCATGTTCCCCTTCTCCTTCCATTTAGAAGGAGTTTCCAACTGTCTTTCAAAGTGTACCTCAAATCTGACTCCTATTTATTTATTTATATGGGGAATTGAACTCAGGACCTTGCACTTGCCAGGTAGGTGTTGTGCTTCTGAGCTATATCCCCAGTCCTTCCTTATGAAACCTCCTTCCACTCTTCTCCATTCCAGGACTCATAGATAGCACTCTGTTCACTTCATATGACATTTCCACAATAATTTATTGGGTTTTGATCACGTGTTTGCCTTTAATGTGCCTCCATTCTCTTCTGCTTGACCCAGACTATGAACTCCTTGAAGGCAGGATGTGTCAAATTTATCTTGGTAATCCTACCACCTGGAATAAAAGTTTTATTCAGTGTTTGATGAATGAAAGAGTATGGTCCAGTCAGAAATTTGATCTTGAGAAGGGACATGTCAGAGAGAAACAGAGAGCAGAAGACACTCTGTTTAGTGGTGGAACCACGAGGTTTTTCTGGGAAGAAATGACTGTAACCAAAGCCTTTATTTTTAATTAATTAATTTATTTTTATTTTTTGGCTGGCTCAGGCTGCCTTAAGTGTGGGTGTGGTGTGGCATACAGAGCTGGGGATTGAACCACAGTCCTGCAAGCCTGACTGGGTTTGCCCAGGCAGGTGCTTAAACAACTGAGCTAATCAGCAAGCCAGAGCCTTTATTTTTTTTAAAAAATGGAAGCATTCTTGACTCACTTGGAGAAAGCTGAGTGCTGATGAAGTTCTATGCTCTTTTAGGATAAAGGCGAGCCCATGCAGATGACCCAGCGCTTTCTTTGTTCAAGGAACTTTTTCTGTTTCCCTTCTTACCTCTCCTCCCAAGCTACATGTTCACTGAGCTTGTGGCTTTAGGCTTTCTGCAGCCATAGGGCTGCAGGAAAACTGAATCTAGGATGTTACAGTACCTTGGAACCATCATCTTGCCCCGAGCCTTAGACTGGGTGGAAGGCTCCGCGAAGAGGGATGAGGGAGAGGAATAAGAAAGCTGCTGAATCAGTAGGAGGAGAGCAGGTTCAGGCCTGAGGAGTTCAAGAAAGGAGCATGGGGTGGGGAGCGGGACGAGAGCAGAGATGTGGGAAAGTTGGCTACCTCTACCAAGGTCCCACGCTGTACAGAGCCAGCGCCAAAGCTTCCTATCTGGGGCCACTTCTCACCTTCACCACTCAAGAGTGTTACTGCCCTGATTTTGAAAGGTTAGTGGGCTGGAGAGATAGCTCAGCAGTCTAAGCACCTGCCTGGCAAGTCCAAGGACCCAGGTCTGATACCTGGTACTGCATGCTGTGCTGGCCCCGGACGCCGGGTCGGCCACCTGAAACATGTACACCTATAATCCCAGCACTGAGGGGGCTGACACAGGAGGAGGATCACTATGAATGAATCTGAGCTGCATAGCAAGACCTTGTACCAAATAAACAAATAAGATTATTAAAACATCCAATGCTTTGCTATGTAAGAGCGTTGAGGCTCATGTCAAACTGTTTTGCAAACAGAACTTCTCTACTAAGTAACATGGTTAGAACTCAGCAGGACCAGGCACTGAAGACTGTGGGCCTTGGGTTCAGGCCTGAGCTACACCTAGCCTCCATATAAGTTGACTCTGGGTGAGTTACTAAATTTCCTTGAGCCTCAGTTTATTGTGTGAGACTGAAAATGAGTACTTTGATGAGCTACTCATGAGAGTTAATGAGATAATGTGTGAAGGCATCCTGGAGCCCAGCAAGCACGCCGTGATTTGGAAGAGCACAGGTCACGAACTTCTCCACTGAAAGCCGCTCCCTGGCTAATTTCACACTGTGGCATTGCCACCTGGTGGGCTTCTTGATCCATGCCCCTTTACATCAAAACATGGCATTCTAGCAACTCAAGACACACATGATACCATCTCCGCTCTTTCCCTTAGGCTGTCCAAATTGTGTAATATACTCACCTTGTTACCTCACACATAAGCACCTGAAGGTCAAGAAATAGTCTTTGTTGACTATTCCTTGACTCCAGAAGGGAGCCTCACATTCTGTGGGAGGGGCATTCCACAGACAGCACTGCGGTGTTCCCAGGTTTGTGGCCAGAATTAGCTTCTAATGCCCTAATCTCCACCCAGCACCAGTCAGCACTTAATATCACTTAGGCTAATAACCTCCTCCCCTCTGCGCTTTCCGCTGTGCCCCCCCCACACTCTCTTGATGATGATAATGACAATAATGATCATAATTTCTCCATAGTGTCTCTACTTGTTCAGAGAGAAAGGAGAGAAATGTTCCCAGCACACAGTAGATGTTCTGGAAGTGTTTACAGAAAGAAAAACATATCCCTACCTGCTCCTTAGCTCCCATTCCCAGCTTCAGGAAAGCGCTCCCCTCTGACCTCACTCCACGAGTGTACACAGCCACGCTGGAACCACTTACTCTTCTCCTACCTGCCTGCTGTTAGCTCCAGCCTGTGACTGAAACAATGAACTAAAACACTCATATTGTACCTGGCGAGAAAGTAGCTACTTCCAAACTTTCTGGTGCTCAGTGTTGACCAACTAGCACAAAAGAAATTACTTTAGAACCTGAATAGATAGAACAGGTAACCAGACCGGTGCCAGGACAACACTTAGACAACCCTTCAAAGCTGGATGTCAGGATGAAGGACAAACAATCCCACCTGGTCAGTGTATGAGCACAACCCCTATAATTGCACACAGGCCTAGAAGAGCACCAGGGCACTGATTCTACCTGAAAGTAGTACCCAACAGAGCCCTCAGAAGAACAGAGAGGGATTAGCCCAGGAAACATGCCAGTGACCATGCCCACCATCACCTTGCAACATACAAAGAAAAGTATTTTCCCCAAACCATCCAGAAGAGTAATAGATGAGGCTCAAAACTACAATAGGAAAAACAAGGGCATCTTGCTTGGTAATTGTGGTGAGAAGAGCAGGCAGAATGCGGCTGGCAACTCCACGTCACCGCTAGTGAGAGACACAGGCTCCTGGGATGGGCCTGGGGTAGGATTCAGCGTAGGGCAGCAAACTGGAAGTGAGGTGCCCGGCGCTGCCCAAATGAGAAGGAGGCAGAAGAAAGTAAGGCAGGGCTCCAGGGTTCAAAGAGCTGAGGACCTGGAGTGCACTCAGAGAGAGAGAGTGCACTCAGTGAAAGGCTAATAGGTGGATATCATCTCTCACCTAGACTAAAATGCATCTGACCTCAGGAACAGATGAGTCCCAAAATAAACAGTGGATTTCACTAGGCACAGGAACCAGAATCTCTAGCAATGACTTCAGAAGAGAGAATAAGTGTGCACACACGCTCCTCCATCTGCATGCACTCAGGCCCTGCTCAGGATGAAGGATCAGTTCTCTAATATTTTATATTGCCTTTCACTGAGTCTAATAGAATCCTTTTTTTCTCTCATCCATGTTCATTCTTCATGCAGTCCAGGAGGATGCATCGAAGTCTGTCAGTTACCTAGCAGAAGTCTTGGTGACGGGAGTCCCCCCACCCTGTTCTCCCCCCCCTCTCATGTTTGTGTGTGTGTGTGTGTGTGTGTGTGTGTGCGTGCATGCATGCGCATGCACTCTACCCCTGAACTATAGTCTAAGCTCCTTTAAATTTTCTTTTTTTCTGATACTCTCTCACTAAGTTCTCCAGGCTGGCTTCAAAGTTGTGATTTTCCTGCCTCAGCCTCCAGAATGTAGCTGTGATTATAAGAATATGCCCAGCTGTGGGATCTCTTCAGCCTCAGTGTTATTGTCTATACCACTGCTTCTCATAATCACTGTAAATTATTTGCTTATTGTCTCTGTCCTTGTCACACAGTAGTTGTGCTAAACTGTGAAGCCTGCTGCCTCCAAGGTCTTTCTCAGGCCTAGCCAGGGTCCATATAATTTGACACGACCAATTCCCAATAGGCGCGTCCCTCGCAGAAGTGGAACTTGCACCCAGGGTAGGTGATGTGAATGTGGTACCCCTCTTCCTGTCATTTGGGATTTGTTTTGGGAGCCCTGTAGTTCTTCTTCAGTGGAGAAGGCAGGCAGGACACAGGCCTTTCCCACTGCCTTAGGTAAACATGGAGGAGGTGGAGAAGGAGAATGTAAAGAGAAGTAGAGGTTGGAAGTTCGTTTCCACTTGACAAACACGTCTTAAGCACATGTCCTATGTCACGTGACTCAGCACGCAGGGGTGAGACACGTAAGGCACCCACGTAACATCCTTCACACTGTTAATTATTCTTGCTGCTCTTCTGCTAGACCACAGGCTCACGAATGATGCTGCTTTTACTCAGGAGGGCATCTGTAGCACAAATGGAATTCTAGGTGTTCATCACACCCCTGTTAAGTGAGCAAATAATGACTTAAGATATGGGAGGTTTCGGCAAAGGAAAGAAAAACCACAAGCACATGCACAGGGAGGGGGCTCTTTTGTTACAACCTGGGAATTTATGGCACAGTGGTTCAATGAAAAGAGTTTGATTTATTGTGTCGGGTAGGCAAAATAATTACCATCAATGCCAATGAACCTGCCATTTGCAGTCCACTTCGTTGATGCTTTGTCATGATGACATGGCACCCAAGGGCATCAGGCCTACATCTGCACCCTCCACATAACGTAGAGGAGGTCTTAGGTTCTACCCCTGGGCTGAATCAGGATCAATCTGCTTCTAGATTTGTGTGGTTCTAGAGCTGATTCAAGCAAATGCCAGGTAAAACCAGCCCCAACTCCAACATGAACACATGCTTTCAAGAAATCTGAAGCACTCAAGTGAAGCACTAGACTTAGGGTCAAAGGGCTGAGCTACTTGGGTGAGGGCCCAGTTGGGAGATGACAAGCAAGCCCTCCTCTAGTGCTCTCTCTGTAAGATGTGTACTGTGTCATGGGTGGCTCCTTCCTCTTCACCCTGAGCTCGCTGAGGAATTAGTTTAGTGTAAGACAACAAAATCTGTCTCACACAAGGATGCTGAAGGAAACACAGATTACATTACTAAAGCAGCTGGAATAATAAGTGGTACAAACAAATGCTCAATAAATGACACTGACCCATTAAATTTGAGTAACTCCCATTAGAGTTACTTTTGAGCATATTTTGATCAATCTGATCTTTGCTGCAGATTGGCGTCTAGTATTCAAGGCAATATCTCAGGAATTGGATGCTCCCAGCCTGGATCCCGCAGCATCCTGTTCTGGCATGCATACCCTCTATTTCTAAAACACACACACACACACACACACACACACACACACACACACACACACACACAGTGCTTGAGCTGGTAAGTATGCTTTAGAATCATGACAGTTTACTTTCGTTCCCATCTGACTTCATACCAAACCACTTCTTCGCCACCTCCCTGACCCCGACATATACACACTCAATTCCTCACCCCTACTCCCATTCTTTCCTTTCCCAATTACAGAGCTCTTTTAAACCACCTAAAACTTAAATAAATACCAATCTGGAAATCTGAAGCATGTTCCAGTCAGACCATCATCCCCGGCTGGAAACCTCCACCCCTGCCCCTGTCAACTCCCCCACAACTGTGAAACCCAGTGGCCCCAGTACAAGGCAGGCACATGCAGAGAAAACAAACACACGCAGTCTCGCCAGCAGTCTCACCAGCTGGACCGGGCACCGCTGTTTACAGCAGGAGCAAAGTGTGGAGGACTGGAGAGGTGTGCTGAAGGCAAGGAGCAGCAGAGTGGGCAGAGCTCACTCTGGCGCCCTGCTCCTAGGCTGTGCCACCCGCAGAGATCTCTGCAGAAGTTCTGCCACTCCCAGGTGTAGGATAAGACGCCCATCCATCAGGTGTGACTGGTGCCATCATCCTGCTTCGGGCAGGCTTCGGAAGTCTGCGAGGGCAGAGAGGCAGCTACCTTGTTCATCACTATGTCCCCAGTACCAATGGTACTGCTGGGTACACACTGGGAGCACAGTGAGTATTTATTACATGAGTAGATGAGCTCTTTTTCTGCCTGTATTATGAGGTTATAGGTGGATGGAGCATGGGAGGAGGTGGGGAAGGGGAGGCTAATGAGGAATGCCTAAGACAACACTTCCCAGAACCTGCCAATGTGAAAATGTGCTACAGAGCTATCCCAAAAATAATTTAGGAAAATACTATGTTATAAAAGTCTAATCAGGTTTCTTTACTGCAGGCCTTTTCAGAACCTTTAACATGCTATTATATAGCATGAATCATCAAGATTGGGACAACTGTGCACTGAAGTTGTAACCACAAGCTTGGGCATACTTGACCGCAAGCCTGGAGTTATTTGAGAGAACTATTTTTTTCCCTTCAGAGTACCATTAGTAAGGAGAACTTCACCAAATACACTTCGGAAATGCTGGCCTACAGAATGACTCAAAAGCAACTTGCAAAACACCATGATCCTGTTTTTATAACTAAAGAAAAAGATTATATATTAAAATGTGGTGTATAGCTTTTGTGGATTGTCATAGAAAAAGATGAGGAAACACGTAAACTTTAACACTGGTTACCTCAGAAGATTAGATTTTCACTTTCTAAATTAAATACCTCAGAAGTATTTAAAGTAGGGCTGGGTATGCAGCTCAGTAACGAAGCCCATGTACACACAAGGACCTGGTTCTAGTCTAGCACTAAAAAGCAAAATATTTGAAGTAGACGCATATGTAGTACGACTTGTATAATCGAAGAGACGGGTCTCAGGGGAGGCATCTCAGAGAGTGTATGTCATCACTGATATTTTATCTTCCCATGAGCCTGAGGGTCTCACTTCCCAACAATCTCCTGGGCCACAGGATGTTGTCCCATTTTATCACAGCTAATGAGTTCAATATATGTAAACCCAACCATCAACTTCTTTTTTTTGGCGGAACCGGGGATTGAACTCAGGCCCTTGCGCTTGCGCTTGCCAGGGAAGCGCTTATTCCACTGAGCCATCTCCCCTGCCCCAACCATCAATTTCTTTGCCCTCTGTAGTAACCTAGGATTTGTCACAGTATGTGACTGGGGCATGTATTTAGAATGACAAGAAGCCATAAAGTCTGTGAGTTACAGTTTTCTGCACTTTCAGATTCCTATTTGTTTCTTCTTCACCCAGAAATAAAGACCCAAGAAGAGACCATCATTACAAGTAGCATGTACGTTAGGGACCAAAAAAAACCGCTCTCCACAGTTAGTAAAGGGGACACTCCAAAAGGCATCTGACCTCTGCCTCCTGGAGTTCCAATCATTTATTTGGGGGGTCACAGATGCGGCCTGCACCAAGGGAGCCCCTCACCAAGGAGCCTCCTGGAGGACACGGATGCTCTCCAAGCATATGTAAACCTGAATGCTTGTACTTCACAGCCTGAAAAGCCATTAACAATTCTCTTTAAAGAGCCAGCATGGTACAGAGGGGCTCACCAGGTGCAGCAGCTGTTGGCCATCCAGGAGTCCCTGCAGCCACTCAGTAAAGCTGGCTCTCCAAAGGGTTAACAACTCAGCCTCCACCTTCTGACCTTTCGGTCAGGAGGGGGACATTCCCTATGCCATCCCTAGAGTCCCAGCCCTACTCCATAGCTCTCCCTCTCCAGAAATGAAGCTGCCCACTGCCCAGCATATACCCAGACTGGATTCATCTCCTTCTCAATCCATTTCCTTAATTTCTGCTAAGAATAAAAATTAAAACGCACACACGTGCATGCATGTGCACAAGCACACCATGTATGCATGGGAGAGGATTGTGCTGGGAGTATAAACTCGAAAAGACTGGACCAGGCAGAAAGAAGAAACAGGTTAGATGCCAAAGTCCATGCCTGTCAAGAGGCATCCAGCATGCTTGCTGGATAGAGACCCCAAGGCCAGATCTTCGGGGAAAGATTGAAGTGTGATCTCTTCTGTCTCTCCATCATCCCATTTTATGCGCTTTAACAGCCCTACCCCAATCCCACCCTATTCTGCTCAAGAGCAGCTGAGCACATCCAAGCTTCAAGGCATACCAGAAGCAAGAGGCTGGTCCATGTCCCAGTGCTCCCTCTTGCCAGCGCCCAAACAGATAGAACGGTACTTGCATGTGGGACCTAGTGGTGCAGACACTTTCTGAGATATTCCCTAAAGAGTCTGCAGACAGATACATGAATCTGGGGGTCAGGCAGCGCAGTTCTGCTCCAAGAACTGGTGAGTCTCTCTTTCCCTCTCAAGTTGGGATAATGCCTCTCACTCAGCTCTGTAGCCAGCCTCTGACAGAGATGCAGAATGATCCCAGAGCCCACTGAACAATTGGACACCAAATCCAAGTGTCCTGCATGGGTGGGTATTCTTTTCTTTCCACTTCACTGTCAGGAAGTGAGAAGACTAATTGGACTGTATTTTTCTTTTGGAAAAATTAACCTTGTGGCATCTATCTTTGTCTCTGTCACACATGTCCCAGGAATGGAAACAAGGTAGTATTTGGAAAAAAAAAAAAAAAAAAAAAAAAAGGTTTGACTTGATCATTGTTGAATCTAGGTGATGGCTATGTGGGAAAGTAAAATATTCCACCTCAACAACTTTGGCATATGTAAAGTTGGTTATTCAGACAACTGCAGGCCTCTGTAGATACAGGAATGGCTCTGAAAGATTTCCTTTTATAGAAAGAAACATCCATCTGTCTATATGAGAAGGTAAACAGTGCATGGAGGCACAGTCTTTTCTATCTGATATCTGCTACTTACCAGAATCTTCCCATGGGAAGAAGGAACTGAGCTCAGACACCTGGCCCACCCTGAGATGCCACTGGCGGCTGATAGGAGATGCCATCTGCATGACAAGAAAACCCCAGCTCACTGTCACATCCTCCCCCAATCTCTCTAGCCTGGGCTACTTTCTTCTCCCCAGAAGCCAAGCCCCTCTGCCTTTGTTAAGGACTTTTAAGGGTCAGTATCTTGCCCCAGAGTCTCACCCTCCTGTGTGCTGAGGGATGTAACAAAAAAGCATGCACTCTTTTTCATGTTGTCTATTATCAGTTTGTTTCATTTTTTTCTTTTTTTGTTTCTTTACTGGGGATCAAATTCATAACCTTGCGCTTGCCAGGTAGGCGCTTGTGCTGCTGAGCTATCTCTTCAGCTGTCAGTTTGTTTCATAGACTGCAATTATCATACCTTCACAAGGTTTGATGCACATACATGAGGCTCATTATACTATTGTTTATTTTATATATGAGATTTTAAATTATAAAATAAAATTTCTTTACGTAATTGATGGGATAACTAGAAAAAGGGCACCTGCAATCTTCTCCATCCTGCACCAACTCCCAGGAATCCCCACACCCAGTATTCTCCCCATTAAGGCAAACAGCATTGTGAGGTCAGTTGTCTCAGCAAGTGCCCAGGGTACCCCTTTTTTGACCTTCTGGATGTGTAAAGAGGCAGCGCCAGCACTGAGATAGTGCCTGTTGGCCACAGCTGGAAAAGTCATGTCCCTCACACTCTTGAGTTCCAGGACCCCAGCAGCTGGCTTCCTCCACGCTCTCTGCTTCCTTTTGGAGGCTCCCCTGACAAATAAGCACTCTCCTCAGGGCCATGGGCACATCTCACAAATTACACACACCTACCTCTGGCTGACTCTTCCCTGACTACAGAAGCAATTGAATCAAAGGTCTCAAGGTCTAGGTGAAAGGCTACCAGCAAAACCAACCAGTTTTCACTTCCCTGGGCCTCCACTGCTTATAAAATTCTGCGACATTAGTTGACAAAACTATTTTTATTTTTTTGTTGTATGTTAATGCAATTCAGTGTGATATTTCCATATATACATTAGTCATATCGAACTACTTTTCTGCCACCCTCCCTCTCCTGTCCCTGTGCACTCTTTCTTGTACCTAATAATCATTATTCTAAGTTTAGGTTGACTCTGCCTACACACACACACACACACACACACACACACACACACACACACAGCAGAACATGTGATTCTTATTTTTGTATCTGGTTTACTTTGCTTAGATGCCCTCTAGCTGCATTCATTTCTATGAAATCCTGACAGGATTTCACTCTTCTTTGTGGTTGAATAATAGTCTATTATGTATTTATGCCATACTTTATTCACTTATCTGCTGATGTGTACCTAAGCTGGTTCTATGTCTTTGCCCTTGTTAATGGTACCAAAATAAACATGGGGCTGAAAGTATCTTTTTTGTCTACTGACATCATTTCCTTTGGCTATATATTCAGGAGTGGTATATCTGTGTAATATTATAGTTACATTTTTAGCTTATTAAAGAATAGCCATACTGTTTTAGTAGCTGTACTAATTTACATTCCTGTTAACATTATAGTTCCATCTTTCTCCACATTCTTGCCAATATTTGTTACTTTTTGTTTTGTTATTTTATTATAGCAATTCTATCAGGGTTATATGGAATCTCAATGGGTAGTTCTGATTTTCATTTCCCTGATAACTGAAGATATTGAACATGTTTAATTATATTAATTGGTCATTTCTATTTCTTTTCTTGAGATGTGACTACTCAGATCAGTTGTTCTTTTTTTTTTTTTTCTTTCTTTCTGTATTTTAAGAGAAGGGTCTACAGGGTGTTCAGGGTTTCACTACCAGATTAGACTCATAGTGATCCACCTGTTTACAGCCTCCCAAGAGCTGGGATTACAGGCACGCACCACCACGCCCAGTCTCCATGGCCATCTCAGTGTGCCTCCAGTGTGGGGCCAGCATGACAGGCCCAGGAGTCAGTTGTTTATTTTTAAATTGGATTTTTTTTTCTTACTGCTATGTCCTTTGAGTCCTGTGCATATTCTGCATGTTAACCTATTAGATGAACAGCTAGCATACATTTTCTCACACTCAGTAGGTTATCTCTTCATTCTGTTGGCTGTTTGCTTTCCTGGGCAAAAGTTTTGTAATTTTATGATTAAGTTTCATTTTTTTTCAGTGGAAAAAACTCTTTTAACAGGCAAATTCTCCAACAGTATGAGCTCTTGGAAAGAATTATAAATCAGCAGTTCATCTCGGGACATAAGTCCATCTCATATCATATCATAATGATATGAGGATAATGAGGTTGACAGTGGTAGTGATGATGAAGATAGTGACCACTGAGCTGCCTGTTATGACTGCGAGTCGAACACGTCCCCCAAAGGCCCATGTGTTCACGGGTTGGCTGCTGACCTCGGTGCTACTGGGAGGTGGCGGAATCATCAGAAAGTGGGATCTAGTGGAAGGAACCTAGGTCACTGGGGCGTGACGTCGAGGTGGCTACTGGGACTCTGGCTTCGTCTGTTTCCTTTTTGCTTCAGGCCATTGTGAGGGATGGAGCTCTGCTCCACTGTATGCTTCCCACCGCGATGCTCTGCACCGCTGCAGGCCCAAAGTGACAGGACCGTCATGGGCTGCAACTTCTGAAACCAGAAGCCAAAATAAATCTTTCCTCCTCCAAGCTGGTTTTCTCAGGTGCTTCATCAGTGAAAAGAAGATGCACCTACTCGAAGCTAAGCACTCTTCTAAGGAAATAAAGTGAAATTCAGGAAAGAATCTCTTATTTTATGTCATGTGGGTAGAGACAGAGTGCTCAATAAATAGACAAACCGAGAGGCCAGTGTTTGATGGCTACAAATGTCTTCATCCCTGTGCACAGGAATGGGCTGGGCTCATGCAGGACTTACTGCAAGTCACTGAATAAGCAGTCATAGTCCCAGCACTAAACCTCAAGTGACTGTATCGAGGCAGGCTGCAGTGGACAGCACTCCTTAGTGAGTGGCATTATGTACACAAGAGAGCCAGGTCCAAAGCTTCTGGTTCAGAGCAGGAAAACATGCCTAATCTTGGCTGAGTTGTAAAGAGTGAGGTCTCACTACCTTCCATGCCCAGACCAGGGGCATTATTCCTTAAAGTTGGGCATTATTCTAACTTTGCTTAATATTGTGCATGGGAAAAATTAGTTCTGCTTGCCTAATTTTTTCCTCTCAACTAGATACAACTTATTTCTACTTCCTGACTTTTAAAGCATGTAGAACTTCTATTAAGGAGCCTCCCTGTTGGCTGGCTTTTTCTGGACAGAAGTAGAGGAGTATAAAATTGAGAGCCTGGCCCTGTTTCTACAGATTGCTCTGGAAAGATGGTTCTGGAGCAGACCCAGACCACACCAGATACTTCCTTCCACCAACACACACTGAAAGCCCCCACATAGATAGTGGCCTCCACTGTGCATTCCTGAGCCTCTCGTAATAGCAAAAGACCCAGGAGATGCAAGAATACTCCTGCTGGACCTTATGCTAAAGGCAGTTATTTATCTTAATGTATCAGAAGATTTTTATAAAAACCAACATTTTCAAATTTGTTCTCCCAATATTATAAAACATGCTTTTTGAGATAACATATTTGTATTATGGCTCAGAAGACGTGGCCTTGGCTCATAGACATACACTCTCCAGAAGGTACCTACAGATGCCAGCCTGGGATACATTTTCAGGACTCTACTGTCCCTCCTGGGGACCCAAGGGAAGGGCAAAGAATGGGCAGGTGACATGGGTGACGGGTAGACAGAACCTGGGTTCCTCATACACATGATTCAGCAGTTTTCTCTCCTCTGTCTTCCAGAAAAACTAAAGCCAGGGTCCATGCTTCCAGATGGCCAGCAATCACTGTGGCTGCCTCCCAGCCTCTGGAGATAGACCCAGGAAGCGAGGAGTCAGAAGACTCCACCCTGAAGCTGAAATAAGCAATAAAAGCAAGAAGTACAGCTTGCCTGCAGATTGCTGTCCTCTGAAGTTTAAAGACTTTAAGCCCTACATTGCATAAGTGCTCACAGTCTTAGGAAAAACCAGGGACAAGCAGTGTTAATTGGACCTCCATGGGAGACAGTGCCATAGTGCATCGAGTGGAGGTGCAGAGGCCTTGCTGAGCTTGTCTGTGGTCCTGCTACAAGCTGCAAAGTGGGCTTGCTGTGGGGAAATCCCTAGAGAAGGTGGTATGGATTCACATCTTCAGCAGGGGATGTCTGTAGTGCAAAAGCTGACCTTCCAAGGCATGTGAGGAGACCCATTCTTCCTTTCCCTGAATTCTCACATCCTTGGCTGTGTCATGCACGGGAGCCTAAGCTCCAATTTGTTCCCAATAGGAATGGAAGCTAGGTTCCTACTATGCCCCTTCCTTTAGCCCCCAGAACTTCTCAGCAGGTTCAGCGACCTACACCCCACCACCACCAACATCCACATGCCCTTTTCCATAAATAAGGTCAAGCGCTGGAGTGGGTTGGCAGAGATCCCTCCTCTGATCCCATTATCAAGTTATCATCATCACCTGCCCTCCAGAGAGCCTCAGCATTTACAGTGACTGTGGAGCTGCAGACTCGGGGTCCTGCTGCTCACTTCCTAAGGAATCCCAGTTTTCAAGACTGATGTAAGAAGGAAGGATACTTTTTAGCCAGAAAAATGTCCTCGATCTTTCTGTGTCCAATTGGTCTTCTTTTTCAATAAGCACGAAGCTCCGTCTCTCTCAGGGCTCAGCACAGACATCCCTGTATCCTGGGCAGGGTGAAAAACCATGACCTCAGAAGCTGAGAAACCCACGACCACCACAGGATATGAGGATGCAGGAGCACTGCCTGCCCAAAGGACACAAACTTCTCACCCTTGCCCACAGCTCCAAAGGAAGTGAAAAGGACTCCGGAGGAAGAAGGCAAGCAGACCCATGTGTGCCTCCTGCCAGTGTGTTTAGGAGGAGAAGGTCTGCACAGCTGATACTTCCAGATGTGGACCCTAAACACAGGCAGCTTCTAACAGTTTCCCAGACCGGCCTAAACTCCGGTGGCACGAGGGCCCTGCGTGCTCAGGGGAGAATGGGGAAGGGGCTGCACTGCACACACACAGGGCTCCGTTTGGGTGAGGCTCAGCACGTGACTCTGAGCTCCTCCTTTTCTAGGCCCTGGAGCCCCACCTGGCTATGCATACAGGGGACAGGAAAGGAGAGAAAGTTGTGTTTAAAAAAGAAGAAGTTGCCAAGTGAAAGAGGGAAGTCTGGAAAAGCAATATACCTCGCCTTTCAAACTATCTGACATTTTGTAGAAGACCCAATTATAGGCAGAGTATCTCAGTGGTTACTGGGGGTGGGGGTGAGAAAGGGAGAGATGAATAGGGAAGCACGGGGGATTTTGGAGACAGTGGAGGTATTACTCTATATGATTCTATAGTGCTAGATACGTGCCATCATACACTGGTCAAAACCCACAAAATGTACCACAGGAAGAAGGATCTCTAATGTAAACTATGAGGTATAATTAATAATAATGTGTCAATGTTGTCTCTCAATTGAAATAAATGTACCACATCAACAGAAGATGTTAATTAAAGGGAAAATTGGTAGGGGTTAGGTAATAGAAGAACCTTGGTATGGCAACACTGTCCGCATTTTGTTTAATTTTTCTGTAAGCCTAAGACTGCTTCTCACCAATTTAGAGTAATAGTAATTTTTAAGAAGGAGGAGAAGGCCCTCTCCCCCTTTGGTCACATCTTGGTTTTCAGGATCTGGTTGTGCAATTTCTCAAGCGAATTTTTCCACTTTTGTAGTTAGCACAAGACCTCCTGGGATCTTCATCCCTTTGAAAATGTGTCCTCTGCTACTAAAAGTAGAATTAAGTAAGAAATATTGAGATGCAATTGGAGTTCGGCTCTCTCCCCCTTTAAGTGGACACCCAAACCATAAACATATTCTTCTTTCCAACAGTACAGACCCAGCCCTCTCCTGAGGGGAACTGAGGTGTTTGAGAGTAGTTCCCTCTCTGCCCTCCAGACTTGGCAGATCTCCAGTTCAACTCAGGTCAGCAGAGGAGGGCTGCAGCAACGTGGACCGGTCAGGTACAAGTAAGAAACTCCAGATGAACACCGGGGCACGAACTCCTGGGGAGATGGGAAGAAGAGCGGGCCAGGCCAGGCCATGCATGGAGCATAAAGCAAAACAGATGCTCAATAAACTCTTCTAAGGGCGTGTGACAAGAAAGGGACAGAGAGGATATCCTGTGTGTGCCTCAACTCATCTCTATGTAATACTTACTCCAATGTACTATCTAAATTGTTACCATACTGTGCTATCTGGAGAATTGTGACAAAGATGTTTCACATGTTACACACACACACACACACACACACACACACACACACACACACACACTATTTTTAATCCATGGTTGATTGAAACCACAAGTGTGGATACTGAGGTCTGACTGTTACATTTTGTTTCAAACATCTACTACATTCTTGAGATTCAGGAGAATCCTGAAGACTAGAATCTCAAGCAGGTGACAGATAGGCAAATGAACAAATAAGTGTATGTCAGTGGGTGACAGGGTTGACAGGAGAGAGAATGATGGTGGAAGTTCTAGTTAGTACAAGGTGACCAGGGGAAGGGGCTAAGTTTGAAAGGGGCCGTGTGTGCCGGTATCTGAGGAGAACTTCTAGGCAGAGGAAACAGCAGGGGCAAAGCCCCTGAGGAGAGAGACTCCTCGGCCAGTTGGGAGCTACCAGGAGGCTGTGGTGTGGGGAGGGGACAAGCAGGTGGGAGTGAGGTCAGAGTGGGAAGGGGTGGGCTCAGGGCACCATAAGATGTTTACATTTTTCTCGAGATAAAACACTGAATTGAGAAGTGACCTTCATGGGTCAGGTCAGATAGATTAACAGGCGACTCGGTTGGTAAAATGTCACAAGACCCTACAAATATGGGAAAGCAAAGCCAGGGTTACTGACCAATTTAAAGTGGAGTGTGAGGCTGCGGATGTGGCTCAGAGGTAAGGTACTTACCTGGCATAATCACCAGTACTTTAAAAGAGAAATAAGAATGAAGCATGAGGACAATAGGAGAACCAAAGACGACCGACCCTAAGCTTTTTGGTGTAGCCAACAGGATCAGCTACCTGGAGCCAAGGAAGCAGCAGAAAAGAGGGCTGCAGGCGGGGTGATCCCCCTTTCCTGGTGACCCCTCATCTTTTTTCCCCCATCATTCCTTTCTCTGTAGACTGAGTCAGTGGGAACCCCATCCACAGAGCCTCGTACTTGTTCTTCCTATGTTCCTACCAGAACCTTGTTTCCATTCTGTTCCTCTACACCAGGTTCTCAGAGTTTAAATAACTCACCTCGGGCCCTACCCCTAGCCACTGGCAAAGGCAGGATTGAATCCCACACTGCTTCCTTCCAAAGCCTCCCTTTAGCTAGCATGCCACAGAATCTCATCGTGTGAGCGGCTCCAGAGACACCATGCCCTTCTGTAAGCTTTCAGGACCAATAAGAGTCACTCCAGACCTCTGTCCTCTTAAATGGGGTCTCCCTGGGCCATTTCTGTCCCTTTCTCTCTCAAGGAAAGGTGTTACCTAAATTCTATTGCAAGAACTTTTTTTCGCCTCACTGACTCCTGCTGGATCCTCACACCATTTTCCTATGATGGAGAGAAAGAAAGCTGGTCAGGTGGGACCCAGGAGAGATTCTGACAATATGACAAGCCGGCCTCTTATCCCAGCTCCTCTACTTGTAGAATGAAAACCTATGCACAGAGGCAAATGCACTCCTGTACCCAGACTCTGACCTCTGGCTAGTTCCCCAGAATTTATCTCTTAATTAAGTAAAGATGAGTTCAGCTGCTACAAACCATGGGCTTCTGAGGGAAACAGGAAGATTCTTCAATCAAAAGTGTCCTCTTGTGTTGTTTCACTGCATTCTGATTGTGGTGTGAGAAGGCAGCTTGCAAGGATGGGAATAAAGACATACAAGAGTTTCTGTCACTTCTCCCTGTGGCCTTGGTCACACTGTTACATTTAAAACCCAGGTACCCTGTGTTTCCTCATATGTATGTGGAGTGTCCAGGCTTCAGTCCCTCCACGTTTGTTAAAGGAGACAAAGAACCAGGGTAACTGCTTGTTCTCAGAAGCCAAACCTCCACCGATCTCCTAAGCCAGAAGTGAGCAGAGTATTCACGCTTCTGCAGGTAACTGCCTGTCGAATTCTTTCTGCTGGCTGCACTGTG
>PVKA01033774.1:13892-24149 GCA_004027165.1 Ctenomys sociabilis | reverse complement strand
TGTCCAACCACCATTAGTGCAGATCTTGCCTCTCATAGAATTATGTAGAAGCACAGCGTTATCTAACCCAACTGTACTGTCTATACACACACAGGATGATTTTTTCTTTCTACAACCCTTCCTTTGTCTACACCTGACAAAAGTGGGCACTCCGTTGACATTCAACTACCTTAGGTGTTTGAACTCGACACCACAATCCCACACAGTCCAGCATTCTGCAACCATAGGGAGTTATTCAAAGAAATTGTCGACCATATCCATTTACAGCTCAGCTTAATATTATGGGCTCACGATGTATACTTCATTTTTATACTTTTATACTTTTTTGCTGGATGGTTAAGACCCAGGTAGATTATCTTATTAATCACACAGGGTCCTATGGTCACTGTGAGAAGCAGGAGTAGTAGTGGTCCCGCCAAAGCAGTTAACAAGGTAGTCAACCATGGGGAATGGTTAAACCAAGATTTAAAAATACCTTGTTGAGCTTGGCATTTTTTAGATCTTTGTTCTAACCTCTCCCTAAGTTTAGTTTTGTAGTTTTTAACAACACCAGAGTGACCTGTGTAAAAACAACATTGTTTTTTTAAAGCAGCATATAATCCTTTTTTTTAAGGAAAAGTAAATTGAGTTCTCGTCTGTTTTGTAAGACAACTTTGGAGAGGGAAGTTAGGGAGTTTTGAAGAGCCATAATAGATGTTTTTATGGCCTTCAAATTTTTATCTATTGTAGTTTGTAACTGACTCATTTTTTTTGATTACTATGTATAACGGCTGTAGTTTCTGTGTTTATACCAGCAGTAGCAGTTATTTTTATAATGATGGCTAAGGTAATAGTGACTGTTTTTTTTTTATCTAACCTGGTTTAATAACTTATTTTTTAATTTTATCCCCAAATGATAAAAAAAATCCAGGGGAATATAGATATCAACACACAAAAGTTAGTAGAGTTCTTAAAGACCTTAGTAGACATGCAGGGGGTAATCCTAGTGTCACATGTCTATAAAAACCCATTGGAGGTTGAAGAAATTTGTCTTATCCTGTATCTGATAGACAATGGCACATAGAGGTTTTATTCGAAGGGGGGGGTCCCAACGTAGGTTTTTTGTTCTGTGACCTCAGATAAGGTGAGTTTATGATTGGTATCCCAATTACAAGATGCACCAGAAACAAGGGTGGTATAAGATTTATTTATAGCTATTTTTTTATAATATGGTGGTGAAGCAGACAGGCAGAGCCAACAGGACTGGGTAAGTTTAACTTGAGTATGATTGAGAATAAAGTAAGCTCCTAATATGAGGTTATATAATCGGTTATCAGAGGCTATGAGGGAGGAGGAAGTGGTGGGAACTGGAGGATGAGGATTATTTTTTTTTTTATTTTTTATGGCTATTGTATATTGTTTTAAACAAACTTGTTTATTTTTTTTATCTCATCAGTTTTATTATTACTTGTGGCATATGGATTGTTAGACCTAGGGAAAACGCTTAATACTCTCTAGTTTGTAAGTGAGTCACTGGATGGGTAACTATTGAATATCTGTATAAGAATCTATTGAAAGTTTTACAAGTTTTTTTTTTTTTTTATATAGGCAGTTAACATGGGTTCCCTCAGGCTAAGAGGGAAGACATATAACCACCTTAGTCTGAAACTTTTTTTGATTCCATCATAAACATTTTTTTTTTTTTTTAGAAGCTTTGGACATTTTTTTTTGAAACGTCATTTTTTTTGGATTTAGGAAAGTATAACTTTTTTAATCTTTAATTTTATTTTGTATTTTTTTTATTATGAAACATTTTAACTGAAAACAACTTATTTTTATAAACTTTTTTTATTTTTGTAGCTTTTGTCAGACATTGGAATCCACTGAACAAGATATGACTTTTAGTTTTAACATCTCAATGTGTTTTTATAGACAAAAATAGGTAGATTCCAGTTAAAGGAATCTTAATCTAGTATATTTGTTATAGATTTTATCTGTATAATTACCTGGGTTTTTGGTATTTATTAGGAACGAACAATTTTTTTTTTTTTTTTTTTTTTTTTTGCGATATTGGAGCACATATATTTAAAGCATGAACATTTTAGCTAACAGGTATAATTATAAACTTTGAGACCTAGCAATTGTAACTTAATAGCTTTTAGACCCATTTATTTATGGAGTCTGTTAGTTTGTTATTAGTCTCTCTATCTTTAGGTAAGGGATATCACACCTGTATTAACAATGAGCATGAAATATTTGAGTTACATTAGAAATCAACCAGATCATATTTTTATCATGAAATATATAGTATTTAGTCAGATTAAACCAATGGAATATCTTTTTAAGCCTTGTATATGAACAATTTATTATATTTATAAAACCTAGTCAGCATAATTTTGATTTAGCTAGCAACCTGAATATATATATATATATGGTATATGGTATCTCAATTTTAACTAAAGCAAGATTTTTAAAGTCTGTTTTTATTGAGGTGGATTACTGGAAGGAAGGTCAGGGTTGGAGAAGAACAAAGAGACCTGTGCCAATGTCCAGTAATGGACTGTTTTTTTTTTTTTAGTCATGATTACTTAGGGCTCTTTTATGGAGATGACAGGTAGAGGTAACAGTCTGGTCAGAGGGAGGAAGCAGGCCCAGGGCCCTCCAGTTTTACTGGATCATCTGGGAAGCTGAGTCTGAGCTCTGGGGCCTCCACCTCAGAGTGTAGTCTCACTTTTAGTGGCTGTCTTAGCAGTCATGGCATGGCTTGTGGGCCTCTTAAGGCAGTCCCTCATATAGTGGCCTGGTTTTTGACAGCAGTAGTAGATGAACCTCATCGTAGTTCTTTTTGGAGCCCAGAGAATCAGACTTAGAGTTTGTTTTGAGGCCGCAACAAAGGCAGCCATTTTTGTTTTTTTGTTTTCTTTTTAGTTTTTAATTACTGGACACTTAAACAGTTTTTACTAAAGTATTAAATGAATTGTCTGGAGCAAAAGCTATTTTTTATAGCTCTTGATCTGTAAGGGTAATCTGTCTCTTTAATTAGCATCTCAGGAAGTATGTTTTATTAGTTTTATAAAATAACTACGAGGCTTGGTTTTATAATCTTTTGTCTCTGGCTATTAGGCCAGCAGGTCTGACTGTTTGGGCTCCAGTGGGAGCAGGTGGTTCCCATTACAGCCAAACCAAGATAGATATTTATCTCCAAATGTAACATCAACCTATAATGTTGTCCATCTTTTTATAGAAGTCAAAGCTTCGTTTTAGGTTAACATTACATTTAGAAGTCCATCTTTTTGAAAGGTAAGTAGAGGAAATCTTATTTTTAGCAATGGTGAGACAGTGAGTAAAGTTATTTTATCTAAGGGTCTCTAAAGGTCTGAAAGCAGCAGTTTTAGGCACCTGAACTACTTGTTTTTCTTGTGGTCCATATCTATATTTTAAAACTAGAATGACTTTTTTAAGGCAAACAAAACTTGGACATAAGACTACTGGTCTGGTGATAGGAGTCTTACACAAGGAAGCATAACTATTGTATAAAAAGGTTAATTTGAAGTGAGCACTTTTTAGGCTATAAACACCTCTTCTAGAAATAGATAGAATCATTGGCTGGAGGATTTGGCCCTGTGTATTGAACCAAGTTTTTAGATATATGTGTTTTTGTTTTTTTTTTTTTAAGTAAGGAATATCAGTACATTTAGCAACTAGTTTGAATATAATACATATAAATACAAAACAGGCATAAAACGTCTCATTAGATTAACATCATAACCTTATAACAATTTTATGTTTTAGCTTAGATTTACCAACACATTTTGACCAATAGTTTAACAACCACAGAGGGAATTTATCTGTGTATTGGATAGGAAGGGGAACAAGCAGGTTCTGAGGGTGACGGTCGGGGGTCACAGCTGTCTCTTTTTAGTTGGAGTTATTAGTATGATAATGTGGAGTTGGTTGGTCGTCCAAGGATGGCGTCTAGAACAGCAAACCTTGAGTCCGATTGGGATGGAGACAGGGGAAGTAGGTCCTGGGAGTAGGAAAGGTCTTATCTAATTTGGAGGGTCTTTACATAGATCTTGCCAGGCCACGATGTATGGCTGTTGGTCGGAATGTTTTTGTCTCCCGGGATGGAAGACAATAGTCTTAACAGCTCGTATATAAGGGGGAGGTGGAAGGTCCCCTCTGGTGGCCATCCGACCTGGAAGCTTAGCCACTCTGATGAACAGAGAGTTTGTCATTTTTTTTTTTAACAGTCAAAGAAAGATTATGTGCTCTCCCCCTAATCTCCGACCAATGACCTAGGGTAAGGGTGAGAGGAGCAGATGTTATTTGTCTCATGTTATCAAAATAACCGACATCCCACAGAAGTTTCAAGGGAAGAAAGCAGGCAAAAATAGTGAAGGCTACTGTAAACAGATAAATGGAGAGGAGATCCCACTGAAGAGAGAGGAGTCAATAACAATGAGAGCGCTGTAGAAAAAGAAAAGGAAGTTATGGCGCCAGACACACGGACATAGACAACATCAAACACTAAAACTTAGAACCTAGGTATCAGTTATAAGCTGGCAAAAACTCAAAACAGCCCGGAACAACTTTAGGCAAACTCAAAACAGCCCGGAACAACTTCGGGCAAAATTATTTCGTGGAGATGTGACTTGTGGCCCAAACCAAATCCCGGAACAACATCAGGAAGAAAGAACAATCCAAGGGCTCACGCACCTTGAACCACAGTGCCACGGGGATCACAATGCTCACGCATTTTGTTTTTAAATCAAAACATGAGTGCTCGCAACCTGAGAATGAAACAAAACCACAAAACAAAACATAAGAAAACAGACAAAGTTATACGGCCGTACTTACCCCGAGAGAAAGCTGTTGGAGCCATTCGTGCGAGGGCGATCCCAGACGAGCCCCCAAATGCTAGGTCTGAGAAGCCCACTGCATGAAGAAAGACTCCAAGAGACGTCCTCTCATGCAAAAGCAAGGGGATTTTATTTTTCATGCATGCATGGGGCTCACTGAACATACAGGGACCAAGAGCCCCATGCATGCATGAAAAATAAAATCCCCTTGTTTTTGCATGAGAAGACGTCTCTTGGAGTCTTTCTTCACGCAGTGGGCTTCTCAGACCTAACACTATGTCATCCACATCTAACTTAATATAAAGATCAGTGATTTTAATGAACGTATTTATGAAATTTTGTAATCTGGTTTTACAACACTTCATAATCTCAAACTAATAATTCATCATCAATATTCAATTTGTGGTATTTGCACAACTACTGTTTTTTCTCACTATATAGATGGGGACATTTTTGACATTTTACAGAAACTGAGTTATAAATAGTAGCTTCTACTTATAAAAAGTTTGAGCTTCTTTCATATACTATAACATATAAATAGGTTGTTCTTGAACTCACTGTACAGCCAGGGCTAGCCTCAAACTCGCGGTGATCCTCCTGCCTCAGTCTCTCCAGTGCTGGGAGGGATTACAGGCTTGTGCTACCATGCCTAGCTAGTGTCTTCTTTTAATAACTGAATAATATTCAACATTTTGTCTTTGATAACTGACAATCATTTGATCAATTTCACTTCAGGGATAACACAATTGCTGCACTAGTGAAAGCTGGCAAGCATCAATGCCATGTGAACATCTACTTTCATCATTTTTTTAATGTAAACGCACCCAAAAGAAATGACAAATTTGTGTTGTACATTTATGTGTAACTTTTGAAACATATGTCAAGCTATTAAAATGTTCTATGATGAGTATGTTACCCAATGCTTTCCCAGAGAAATCCCTGTGTGTGTGTTCACATCATATCATCTTCAAACGTATGTCTGGCAGTTTCAGAATACATAATGAAGATAGGTACTGTGTGCTTCAGTATTGTCGCTAGAGCATGCTGGCGAACTCGCTGTGGTTACATCTGCATTTTCTTAATGATTAATGACATTGAACCCTTTCTATCCGCTTTCCCTACCTTGAAGTACAGGACAAACTTTAGTCCTTTATAGGAAAATGAATGTAACTTAGATCAAGTGAAATGAATCAGACACACAATCTTACCTACTTCATGGCTTCTTTTGCATGAAAAGCCCAAATTGCAAACAAAGAGCAAAATAAAAAATAGATCAAAAAAATGCGGAGATGAGGCTTTTGGCAGCAGGGAAGGGCAGCAAGAGATGCAGGGAGAAGGGGCAAAAGAAGGATAGGATGAAAAATAATTTAAAGTGGCTATGTGCACACGCGACCTTCCACAGGAAGGGAACGCTGCAGTCTCAGGCCCGCGCTAATAAAACTTTGAAAGGAAAAAGCTCAGCATTACCTTCTGCAGTGAAACACCTCTTCTGATCTTTTGTCCATTTTTTAGATTTTTTTTTTTTTTTTTTTTTTTTTTTTTTTTTTTTTTTTTTTTTTTTTTTTTTTTTTGGTACAAGGATTTTTTTTTTTTTAACCACACATCTCTGAAGCACTGTGTATATTACCTTGACTTTTGTCCTCTTCTGAGGTTCCGTTGCTCCATCTAAATTATCACACCATGGTTTTCCTCTTCTGCCGGTTCAAATCTGCTGGTGATAACCTCTAGAGATCTTGTATCTGAATTTTCATATTTTTCAGCTTCAGAAATTTTCTCTTTCTTTTCTTTCCTTTTTAAAAAAAAATGTATTTAGTACAGGGTCCACAGGGTCTCACCACACAGATCAAACTCATAATGATCCTCCTGTTTTCAGCTTCCCAAGCACTGGGAATGCGAGGTCGTGCCACCATGCTCAGTTCAATGTTGAAATATTTTATGTTGACTGTGCTTTACTGGTCTGGCACCTATTCATATTGATTTATATGCACATATTTTAATTTTACTAAAAATTAATGTTTTATATATTATTTAATAATTTTGGATTCTTTCTTTTCTCCTGATTGCTATTTTGCTTCAGTACATCATTTATTTTTTGGCATTTGTTGCTAGTTTTTAGTACTGTTGTGAGATGGAACAATCTCATGGTGTCCCCCCTCCCCCGCATATGGCACCTATCATTTATTTGAAATTTAACTAGAATTTTTAAATCCTCTGCCCCAGTATTTCTTGAGTCTCCATATCTTCCTGTTCAGGTCATCTGTTGGAACAAATTATGCTGAAATTCCTCAAGTCTAAGAGGAAGGGACAGGGTACCTTGTTCCTTCCCATGCACTCTGTTTTAGAAGCCACTTAAACTTGGAATTCACCCTCACTCCTCTCTTCTTAGTCATAAACCCACAAAAAAGAAGAACAAGAGTAAGCAGATAAGACAAACTGTGGAGCAAGATCAAATTTAACCACATCCAGCCTAACTCAAATCAGTATTGCTGGAAGATTTAATGTTTCTATTTCTTTCCTTTTTTTAAATACTTATTTTCCCCTTCTGAAAGCTTATAGTGTATTTTCTTTGTCTATAGAGTTCAGCAGTGTTGCAAGACTTTAACTCACCCAGTCTTCTTTAGTGACTATTTCAAGCCCAACGGATTATATCTCCTTCCCTAATGACCATATTCAACATATGTGTTCTTTAAACTCCAGAAGGAATCTAGAAATTCGCAGCTGTTCCCAGTCTCAAGTGAGGAAAGGAAGCATTCCGCACAGCACAGCCATTTGTTCTAATGTTCTGCCAGAGGACACAAAGGCAGCCATACTCTCACATGAAAAACTCCGAAAATTGGCTTTTTCTCACATACAGTCTAGCTCCACCAGCATGGTGACACTTACATTTCCCGAAGGGAAAGATGGAAAAGACAGAGAGCTAAAATTATGTACTAAAGCTATGTTTTTGTCTACCCATATAATTTAAAATACATTTTTGGCACTTTAATTATTTGATGAGTAGAGTATCCAAATTCCAAATAATCTGGCACACCAACATCGAAAGCAGTGACAGCCTGCCACTTAGGAATCACTCCTGCAGTGTGTACTTTTGCAGGTGAATATTTTTTTTCTCTTTTGTTCTTTGTAACATTTGAAAGTTATTCTATGTCTAAAAGCCCTTTCATCAGAAGTTTTTCTGAAAGTATTTTATCGGAAACACTAATCACTGGCCTAGATGAATTATTTGTAGTCTTGCCATTTCAAAGTATTGACTCCCTACAAAATGTATATTACCTACAGATTTCTATACATTTCATGAATATCTCCATATATCTCGTAGGTGTTCTGAGAACCCCAAAATAAATTTTTAGCATTTTAGTTTACCTTTTGCTTTCTTGATTCTGGATATACAGCACAGAAGGGATTGTTGTGGCATTGGACTCCCCCATGCTCATGGAGCTGGAGAGATCAGGCCACTGTTTTTGGTCACATCTCAGGTGATGGTCTAAGATGTGGCTATGAGGGCCAGGGATCAAACTCAGTGGCGTAAGTGCTTTTCTGGCAAGCACAGAGTCCTGAGTTTGATTCCCAATACCAAAATGAACAGAAGAGGTTATTGATTCGCCACATTAACTTTTTCTTAAAACCTGCAATATTCTAGATATAGGTATCTCTGCATTTCTTAAATATGGAATGAAAGTGATATACAGGGAGAGGACAAATGAGCACACAGTGAGCATGTATCACTTGTATTTGTAAGTTCATGAAAATTCCAGAAGATAGTCTGTACTGAATAATATGCATCTAGACAGAAAAACAAAATTCTCATATTTTTAAAGCAAGTAAAAGAAATATTTTGAACTTCATTATATTTTCTGCAAAACTAACAAAAAGAGAAGGTATATATAGTCAAGAATACTATCTAGTATTTGTAATGCACAGTGCCAATGCTATTGAAGTATTCTGGTGCTGTGATCCTGAACAGTTTTTTTCAGTTCTCATGAGAAAGAAAAAAGAAAAAGAAAAAGAAAATCTCTCACCAAGTATTTTATCTGTTTCTGCCCACTTGGCAGACTTATCCCTACTTCCCTCAAAATGATCTGGTCATTTCCACAATCCTGGTGATTTCCCTAGGTATAGGCAATGAGAAAGCCCTAGATGATGGCCTGCTCAGTTATAAATTATGAAGTCCAAACACTGAAAGGCATGTCAAGAACCAGTTGAGAGCTGGGGAGATGGCTCAGTGGAATAAACGCTTCCCTGGCAAGTGCAAGGACCTGAGTTAAATCCCTGGTTCTGAAAAAAATAAATCAGTTGAAAAAAGGAAATAAATATTAAACCAAATACTGAAAGTTATTTGGCCACAAATTCAATAGAGCAGGAGTCAACAAATTTTCTCTGTAAAGAGTGAAATAGGAAACATTTCAAATTTTACCAGCTAGGAAGCATCTGTGGTTGACACTTGAAATCTTTTAGCTGCAAGTAATTGGGCAGGAATGAAATAACAATGCTGTTTCACAAGGAAATTTCGTTTTGAAAATTGTCCAATATTTCATAAATTCAGTGATATTCGACTTAACATGTGTCTCAAGTATTTAAAAAGTTATGGGTATCTATGTTTGTGGAGATGAATATTTTAGATGCATGTGCCACTTGGTTGAAGCATCTTTTTTTGTTATCATTCACAAATGTAATTTTTTTATGTGTTCACTAATAAATTAACAATTTTCTCACAGGCAGGTTGAGTGGTAAAGTAAAATTTAAAATTAATATTAGAAGAGTTATCAGTGCAAATGATCTACTAGTTGACTCTGAAGTGGCTTTGAGTTTAACATAAGCATGTGCAGACCTTATGACAATTTGCCAAAAATGTTTCTGATTATGAAGTCAGTTATCAGCTACTGGAAGTAATGATGTCCATTACATGAACTGGCATACATTAATTATACCCATAATCTAATTAAAGTTTTATCATAATAAAGTGTACAGTGGTACCTCAGTTCACAAACATAATTTATTCCATGATTTTGGTCATGAAATGAAGCAGTCACTAACTGAAACAGATTTTCCCCTTAACGTCCATTTGGACCTTAAAGTTAATACATTCTGAACAATATGTATTTCTTAATCACAAAAAGGAAAATGAAGTAAAGCGGAATGCATTACTGTTACAAGAGAGAGAATGTTAATCTTGCTTGAAGTGCCTTCTGCTGTAGAAGACAGGAAGGTGGGAGGGGAGGAAGTTAATTTTTGGAGGGAGAGTCCCTTCCAGAAGGCCACTGGGGACAGTGGCACTTTTGGAAGTGTTCTCTCTTCTGTGACTCTTCACTGCAGGATCTTTTTTCTTTCTTTCTTTCTTTCTTTCTTTCTTTCTTTCTTTCTTTCTTTCTTTCTTTCTTTCTTTCTTTCTTTCTTTCTTTCTTTCTTTCTTTGGTGG